>LD347706.1:0-30560 GCA_001465055.1 Ptychodera flava
TTGGCGAATTAGGCAATCAAACTGGTCAGATAATAGACGCAACACAGTGACAAAATTTCGCTTAATTAACATTGTCGAAGGACAAATACGTTGCACGGCGAAGGAGAAAAAGAAATCGTTACAAAACCAGTGCTAAAATAGGACAAAGACACGAAAGTTGCAAAGAAAGGTTGATCGTATAAATCTTTATTAACAATACATATCATATTCAAATGTATTAAAATTAAAGAAACCATAGCAATAAGAACCTTATGCTTAGGCACCCCTACCCCAAACCTATCCCTGGAGACGGATTTTTGTGCGAGGCCCTGTGTACAGAGCTAGAATTCGACACGACAAGCATGTATTTTACTTGCACGTAAAATGATAATGTGTTTATGTCAAATGAAGATGAGAAAGTAATAACGATAGATGACTATTGGTGTGATAAATTGTTGTATGACAAAACAAGTATAAATTGCAAAGTCTTCGTTATTGTGCAGCATATTTCGGTAGACATTGGATCGACATCTCAGTCAGAACCGCTCGGCCAATCTTTTTTTTTAAGAGTGGTTTAATAACCAGGCTAGGTTGTTACAATTACATTGAATACCTTACCTACCCACGCTGTACAGCTTATGAAGCATTCGTACTCACATACTATCTATTATGCATAGAACAAACTTTACCAGAGCAATGGAATATTCTTTGTCAGGTTATAAGATATTGAAATGGCACGTATAATTGCTTGTTGCATGTAAAAATACGCATTCACAGCAGATTTCTTTGTTATCATCTCGTTGCTTTTGACAGGACATATGCGCTTTTTTTTCATTCACACGATACAAGAGGTAGTGTATAATCTTAGACGGTTTGCGATGCCTTATTTATTTAATGAAAATAGCGTTTGCGACGAATAAGAACCGAAAACAAGGATGTAGCGGTAATCGAAAGTCTCACAATACTTACTGCACTTGTCATTCAGATCCCCACAGTCAACGTTATTGTAACCGTGGCATACCTCCCAAGTATCGTAACATCGACCATCTTTGCACTGAATTGCAAATTCCTCACATACTACAATAGGTATGATAAATTGTTGTGTGAAGACACGCTAATCTGCAAAGTCATAATTCAAGATTACTGCCAATGTTTGCAGGATAACAACATTCGGGTCAGCTGATGAAATATACAAATGGAACTTATAATTGCTGCCGGCATGAAGACATTAATTAATGGTTGATTCCGCTTCTATTGGCTGGTTATCGTTGCTTTCGACAAGATCTATCATTATTTTTATTCACGCAATGTTAATTTTAGAGGATCACAGCATCTTAAGCAGATTGTGACGTATTCTTTCTTTCATGAAAATAGCATTGTCGACAAATAAGAACCGAACACAAAGATGAAGCGGAAAATAAAAAATGCTACAACACTTACTGCATTTGTCATTCAAGTCACCACAGTCAACGTTATAATAGCCATGACATACGTCCCAGGTGTCGTAACATAGACCATCTTTGCACTGAATGTCATTTTCCTCACATCCTGCAATAACACAAGCAAAAGGTATAGTTTTTGGTCCTTGTTTGCCGTCTTTTATAAATTTTCTCTCAAGTTATGGGCGCGGAGCGGAACCGGTGGGCTTCACCGACAAATTTGTTTAACTGCAGAACTTCAAGCCCTGTTCTAGTACCTTCGCTAGTATATTCAACACAAACTTCAGAAATGGAGTCTTGTGAATATTTGAAAACTTTACATGTACATGAAATTCCAAGGCCAGAAGACTTTGCGGTAACGAAGTAATTTTGTGGTTTATGTGTGATTCTGTTACTATCGCCTACCTCTCTCCCATGATGGCATAATGACTGACTTGCTCATACTTCAGTGTATAAGATCGGCTAAACTATGCCAGTGGTAGGCGACACAAATTACAAATAGGTACCTTTAGCGCATTATTTTAACTTAATAAATGATTTCATGTGGTACATAAAGTCCTACTGCGCCTTTTAATTAATTACTTTACTTAGTATATTTCATTCATCCATATACAAGAAATAAAATGTTTTACCACAGAACAATTCATCTTCGCCATTAGAGCAGTCATTAATGTCATTGCATCTCAGCTCTTCATGAAGACACAGTCCGGCATCACATACAAAACCACCACCTTGACAGTCTGTTGATTGAGGTAATAAGCATAATTAAACTTACGAAGAATGCCATATAATTGACCAATTCCTGGGCATTTCTTCGTTGAATCATTTTTGAATCAATAATTACATTTCAAATATTCTTACTTGGAGATTTAAATCTCAGATCAACCAGTTTAGCTTTATTAAGGTGGGTTTCTGTGTAGTGTGATTCAATGACCATCTTGAGGCATTTCTGTTTTAGAAATAAATGACCCCTCGACTGAAAGTAAGTTGTGACAGTCTTTTATCTTACATGTCTCAAGGTTAGAATTCAACTTGTTTGGTGTGCTTAAAGAAGTAAAATAAGTAACAGGGCAGGTGAATCGTGGCCTGGGAAAAAGTGCCGGGAAAATCAAGAACTTTTTACGTAAATAAAACACACAAATAGGTACACATGGCGAAATAGTCGAACAGACACACAGATCGATTAGCGGGTTCATTTGTTGACTCATTGGCTGTCATGGAGGCGAAGATTCAAGTAAATCCGTTCGGTAAAGAACACTTACCACATCGAGTTTCGTCTTTCCAGTCACCACAATCGTTATATCCATTGCACAACTGACTGGTATGTATGCAACGGTTGTTGTCACACTCATACATACCTCTGATATCGCAGTCTAAAACGAGAGATTGCTGATTTTATGTATCAGTAATAATATTGGGCTATTTATGAGGCCCATTAAATACGGTTTATAAGAAGTAGTTACTAAATGAAATTAGGGCAGACCAGATGAACTAATCAAAACACGTTTGCAATCAGGAAAAGCAAAAACCGTCAAAGTACCACATGCCATATAGCGTTACAAATAATTTTGGCATACTTACTACCAAAGCAGTACATCTCGTCAGACATATCTGGACAGTCTGGATAGCCATCACATTTCCATTCGCGAGGTATACAATATTCATCATCACATGCAAAATCATATGGTGAACAATCTGTTAAGTAAAATTATAACTGCTGAATAAAGGAATAATGGCATTAAAATAGTTCTATAGTACTGTATTCCGCCAAGGACAAACATGTTTACCGCACTACATCTCACGTATTTTTTAAAGTAGCAGTAAATCGCATAATTATAGTAAAAAACCGACATCTCTTTCAATATATACTTCTCAGAAACTTATAAAAAGACAACGCTTTTACAATATGAATGGCTTATAGAGACAACGCTTGTACACTATGAATGGCTTATAAGCTCATGAATTGTCAAATTGACAATGAATGAATCTTTAACGATAATGTACGAATTGTGGTAGATAGAAAAACGATTCCAATACTGACGTTCCGTAGTCTACTGTAGAAAATCTTAGCGACTTTTCGATAAAAAAATTCTTCGAGCTATAGCTACTCCGGAGATTCCACACATTTTATGAGGGAGCACATACATACTAGTTAAACCCTTTGTATCAAATTGAAAGAGATGTAAAGTACATGTCAATCTCTAAACCTCGCTGGCAATATCGTATATCCAGCAATGAACAACGTACACGTTACTTTATCGAATGCCGTCGGCTACGCTTATCGGAATACATGACCATAATGCCTTTGAACTGATTTGCTTCAACTGAAATCTTTGCTTCTAGAATAAACTCAGTGAGCTTTGTACAGCCTGTAATGTTATTATTATCTTCTGTGAAAAACGCACTCTGTATAATTGAATTTAACAATTATCACCAATATCAGTGTCATTATCATCGTATACTGAAAACCAAGTGATAAACATCGACAGATAAAATTCAGAGAGATCGTTTTGAGAGTAACTGAATTTTTTAAAAGATGCCGTCTTTCAAAAAAAGGATTCTACAAAATATGCTATTTGACTCTTTTACGTGTATATATGTCATCACAGAACGCTAATTACCATTCCTTTGAAAATTATGAACATCATGGCTATATTGTGTAACATTCAATGGCAATTCATGTTAATAACCTTCCATTCAATATATTGTAACGTCCTGAATATTAGCCGGTTAATGTTCAAAATTCAACAAAAGACTGATGTTTACAAATTGCGATGATTATTTTTTTGAAACATCGCGATCTTCAAGAAAATCAAATGTTAATGTAAACTTGGCGGTTAAACTCACAACAGTACATCTCGTCGGACATATCTGGACAATCATAATTTCCATCGCACCACATATACATCTCTATACAGTGTCCATCACGGCATTCATACTCATGTAGATGACACTCTGCTCAATAAAATGAATGAGATATGTAAATTCTGACATTAGATCTTGATGTCTGTATGAGAGAAAATTACATTCAATTTCATATATTTAAGAATAATTTATATATGTATAGTTACATTCAAACACGGTATCATTGACATGAAACATCTTGAAGATCATTAAGTTTCGCCAGGACACGTCAACACGCATTGTATGTACGATAAATGTTACATCTCGTTAACACCTTACCATAATTGCCTATGAAGCAAAAACGTTCACCATTGTGTAGTTAGCGCCTCGAATTCATTGACACTATCCTGCGCCACTTGAATATCTTACAGCCTATCTGACAGTGAACATATAACTAAACTCTATTATTTGCAAATTATTTTGACCCCATTGGTAATTCATTAACTCTTAGGTTGGAATACGAAAAGTCTCAAAGATACCTGTATCAGTACACATTCTATACAAAATGGAATAAAACAATAGAATGAAACAGGTTTGTATTTTTATCGCTGTATGTATATACAGATAAGCACTTACGGCTTTCGGTAAACGCTATTGCACTGACATTCCTGTTGATCTGCAAATTGTAGAATTGTCATAATGTAAAAAGATTATGATAATAAAACAGTCGTAGTTCATGCGTTAAGGATTACCTACTTACTACGATGTACGTCATCGTCATTTCAGTGATCTCATGCTTTGGTCTGGAACATTTTGAAGTCTAAATCTCTACAAATTCACATCCATAGACTCATATGAGGATACTTATTTTTTACTTTTCCTTAGGTCTCCGCTTACATATTTCAATTATCGAACGTGTACAAGTGTGTCGTAAGTGTCGCCAACACAGTTTTTTTCAAAGGAATATTTCTCATCTAAGATGACACGAAAACACACATTCTCACGAAATAGTTCAAAAAGTATAGAATATCAAGTTAAGTATAGTAGCAATAGTTTACTCGAAGGATGAAGGGTGTATATTTGGGGTTAAAAACCTAAATTTTTGTATGGATGATAAATATTATTTTGATACGATTTTCTGAAATGTAAGATTTCACTTGAAACAAAAGTACATGTAGAACATGGACCATTTTTTCATTATTTATCCTCTTTCTAAAACGACATGGATGGAAAGACTGGCACTCAAAAGAGCAATTAAAACCACGGGTAGCAAAATCAAATGCCCCTTATTCACATTGTAAGAACTTCATCCCAAACAAAAAAGCAGTTTTGTTATATAGCTTTTAAATAATATAATGTGAAAGTACAAAAAAATTAATCATGCAAAAGTGGAGTTAATTTTTTTGGAAATCTTGAAATTTCGGGTAATTTGCATACATTTGCATACATTAGCACCTCTTTATAAAGAAACTTACAATTGCTTGGCAAGCTAAAAGGTGAACCCAACCAATATTTTAATCTTAGGTTAACAAATTAATTAAAATGGAATATGCATTTGTAAAAAAAAAACTGATTTTGAGCAAAATACGCTGTTGGGTGCACCGCCCTTTCAATAAAATTGCCATATTTGCATTATTGTTCCAATGCTCATATCGTTTGTTAAGCTTGAAACTTGCAAAAAAAGAAACATCTGCCGCTTCCCACCTAGGGTGTTCTATATGTCTGAATTCAAAGGTCGTACAAGGTGGAACAAGGGTAGTGAAACATTCTAATTACTGTGATATTTTGAATCCTGCATTTCCCCATTCCAGTTCTTTAGAAGTCCTTCTACCTGAAGCGTGTACACATACAAGTTGGTTTTGAGCCATGGCTGACCGAGCTGTTAAGCTGACTGCTTAATGTTTTGATAAGCGTCGACCTAGGGGAAACTTGATTGATTTATTTACAGAAAATATTCCGAGTGAAAGATTTAAAATTAAAAATTAAAAACTAGGTGCTGTCCATTGACCCGAGCGCGATCGATAAGTAACTGCACTGCTGCGTAATATATGTTCACAAACTTTGCTCGCGGAATGAAGATGGGATTTGTTCAAATCAAGTTGACCCGATGAATATGATCAGAAATATAGATTTGATTTTGAATGCTTATTTTTGTGCATTTTTGTGAACCATTGAGAGGATCACATGATGCTCTTCCATTTACTGCCTGACACCATTTTCGAAGGCTTTCATACGTGACTTCCGTGAAATACCCTATACAGTTCTGTGGTTTTCTGATGCCGAAGGAAAACAAAGAAGCGGTTTAAAATTTAGATTCATTTGACCGCTAAAATATATCATAAAATTGTGTGTTTAGCATTATTTCGCAGTTTGACTAAAGAATTACCCACGCCTAACGACGAAAACAATTAAAAAAGGGCATGTACATGTTGCGAGTGCATGGTTGTGTAGCCCTTTGACGTGGTCTAACCATTGGAGTCAACACTCATAATACTTCTCAGTTACATGAGTTTGTACATTGATTTCCATGAACATCGCGTCGCCTACATTAAGCCAAACTCCTACAACAATAATAGAAATAAGACTGATTGTTAAAATAAACGCCATTGGTTAAGGTTTTCTCCATTTCCGTCATTTCAAACATGGCGGGACACTCCCATCCAAAAAGCAGCGCACAAAAACCCGAGGATAACAAAGAATTGCTCGGGTTTTAACACCCTTAATAAAGTTGTTTGCCATCTCGTAAGCTGTCTTCAATATCTGATTAGAGATAGTGATTACGGGAGTGTGTTGGGAAGAGGTCTGAGCCTTATACACTTCACTCATTCGATAATCATTTGCCTCGATCTTCTTTGAATATTGTGCCCTAATTTTCACAGAATAAGACCTATAAATATACTACAGGCCATAATTTAGTTAAAATTAATAAAACTAGCAACAAAGTCCGATATCCTGAAATGATAATTTTGTCAAGCAGAAAGGCTAAAAATAAGAGAAGAGTTGAGGCTACTTGCCGTAAAGTAGTACCGGCCAAGCTATTGGTATCTGAAGTTGTTAACTCAGTGTGATGTAATGTTGATTGTATCTGATACAACTACTTTAGATTGCATATTATCGGTGCAGTAAGATCAAAAAAATCAAGTTCACCGTTTTCAAATGCAAGTGTCCCGTAATGAGAATCACTGCAGGAAATCAAAAGGCTGAGTTTTTCGCCGTGAGTTTTTGATCGGGGTTGAACGAGATTTTATCCTTTGTGAATAAATAGAAAAGCTTAATAAGTTAGACTCATTTTGAGAACTCAAGCAAACACTGTTAACACAAGGCAATGTTTTTGTTAAGAGGAATACTGTATAGGGCGATGAGGCAATTTGAATAAAATTTACCTTGTATTTATCATATATATCACCTTGAGATTGCGGACCGTAATGAGCTTGAAGTCGTTGCCTATGGAGTACATGCTGCAAAGAAAAAGACAAAAAAAGGAATGTTTATATTTTTTATAAGTCTGAAATAAGTCTGAATGAACTGAAAATGCTTACGTTTTTCAGTATATTGTAGTTGTCTGTAAATTTTAAACGTTTTCCATATGTTTGTGACTTCATTGAAAGTGTTGTGATCAACATCATGAACAATATTCACCAAAGATTTATTCCCAAGGTCATTAAGTAAACAATTTGTAATTATCTGAAATAAAAATACAATTTTTTACTGCAATTATTATATCACCACTTTAAGTAGCAAGTATAATTGACTTTAGTCAAGTCCTTCAAGCTATACATGCTAAACCGTGAAAGCTCATTATATATGCACATTTTACTAGCTGACATGATATTGACAAATATTTCACCAGTACTTGTCTCATCAATATACATAGCAAGTATGCAAGTCCTATACCCCTAATTCGAAAAGCTAGTTAAATATGCAAATTAGTAATTACATGCTCTAAAATTCTAAAACAACCTTTTGTAGTATTATATCATAGCATATACACTGAACATAGCACTTTTTGTCCACTTTGATCGAGTCAATCGAGATATATATCCCTAATAAGGTAAGTTCCTAAAATACGCAAATGAGTAATTAGCTGAAGTAAAAAAGCTTAATGACTTCAACAATGTTATATCGTAGTACGGTATCTTCAATGAACGTTGCACGTTTTCTCAACTTTGATTTAGCCGACCAAGATATATATTCTTAATTTGGAAAGTTCGTTCAATATGCAAATTAGTGATTAGCTGGAATGAAAATGCTAAATGACTTCCATTATTGTTTTTACCTGTATTATCGATGTACACAGCATGTTTCGCCAACTTTCATTAGGATGATCAAGGTTTAATCCCTAGTTAGGAAAGTTAATTGAATATGCAAATTAGGAATGTTAAAGCATATTATCTTAAATATACATATTATTAAGTTTCGCCAATTTTGAGCAAGTCAATCAAGATATATATCCCTAATTAGGAAAGGTCAACAAATATGTAAATTGGCAATTAACTTTCATGGCACCCCCTTTATGTCTTTCTAGTCATGGTGGATAAATACTTGTGTGATTAACAACTGACAGTAATAAGTCTCATCTGGTTGTTCTGTGCAGCCTTTCTCAATATATGTCTGTTTTTCTGAAATCATAAGTGAGATTATGCAAATAAGTATGAAATATGCAAGTCATACCCACCAAAAACTAATCAGTTCTTGCCAGCCAGTTTCAAATTGAATCTGTGTACCCGATTTAATTCTGATTCAATGAACTGTTCTCGTGATATCGCGTCAACAGCCAGACAGAGAGACACACAGACAGGCAGACATCGCCAGGACATTAGATTACGTGTGTAGACATGTGAGCTAAACATATATGAACTGAAAATGCTCACGTGTTTCATTATATATTGCAGTTGTCTGTTTATTTCACTTTTGCCACATGTTTGCCACATGAAATTGTTATGTTTAGCATAATTTACTATTACAAAGTTTATAATATATGCAAGGAGACATAAACTTGACACTTGTAATTGCTTCACAGAACAATTAAATATCTGTCAGATTGAAATCAGTAGCAGGTTTCATTAACTTTCGCACAGTACTTTCTGAGTCAAATTACTAATTACAAAACTATATTTAATATACAAATGAGATTTTTATTAACTTGATATTGTTCAGTGCTTCATAGGACAATCTGTAGCACCTTTCATCCAATGCAATGCTGTAATTTCAGAGTTAGATCACTAATTACAAAGTTAATTAATATGCAAATGAACCCCATAATTAACTTGGCACTGCTCTGTGCCTCACGCGACAATTAGATATTTATCAGATAAATATCTGTAGCAGGTTTCACAAAATTTGGTGCCATAATTTCAGAGTTATATTACGATTATTCGATTACGATATTATATTGCGATTATTTTACTAATTATATAGTAAATTTGTGAAACACGCCACAACTGCACTGTGATAAAAAACTTTCGCACAGTACTTTCTGAGTCAAATTACTAATTACAAAACTATATTTAATATACAAATGAGATTTTTATTAACTTGATATTGTTCAGTGCTTTATAGGACAATCTGTAGCACCATTCATCAAATGCAATGCTGTAATTTCAGAGTTAGATCACTAATTACAAAGTTAATTAATACGCAAATGAACCCCATAATTAACTTGGCACTGCTCTGTGCCTCACGCGACAATTAGATATTTATCAGATAAATATCTGTAGCAGGTTTCACAAAATTTGGTGCCATAATTTCAGAGTTATATTACGATTATTACGATTACGATATTATATTGCGATTATTTTACTAATTATAAAGTAAATTTCTGAAACACGCCACAACTGCACTGTGATGAAAAAACTACAAGTATTTATTACAAATGAAAGGAAACCCACGGGAAGTCTGCTCGCAGCGAACAATAAAAACTGAATGAATGAAATGTGGCAAGAACAAAGGCTGACTAAAAATGTGTGCCGTGTGCAGAAAGGGAGCTGATTGGCAGAGAGAATTATCTCAAGAGACATGCTACGTCTGATAGTGTCTTGACGCTTGAAGGAGCAGTGTGGCAAGTCCACAAAACACATCTGTGTCAAAAACATAGATTACAATTAAATATATTAAATATTTCATATTTCATAGCTTCATTATTATGCAAGGCACACTATTATATTATGTCTTTGCCAATACCAGTGAATTTTGTGAAGGAAAATTATGAGCTAAACAATTTAATACATAAAACGATATATCTTTTTAATGGTGCACGATATCGATGATAATTCCTTACTGTACGATTTATCAATTTTTCGACCCCTACAAGATGTCCTCCTCGTCTGCTCTGCCTAGCTTTCGTTCAGCAGTCCCGTCCGATGCGCTGCAGTGTGCATTACTTCGTTGTTTACAACATGGCTCGCTTCGTTGATGTCGGTGAAACAGAGCTCAATACGATTGCGAATTCCTAGAGGATCTGGAATTGACACACGGCATAATATGTGCGTCGGTGGCCATGTAAACAAGAGGAGCGTGATAAGCGCCTCGAACCAGCCAACAGCGGGCCAACAACGACCGCTGTCATCAACGTTGTCCTGAAGCGTATGCGAAAATGACTCGACAGCTATCAAAGTCTCGGCTTGAGGTCTTTGACCTACAATCATGACGACTGTGGACTCTCCGTTGATCTAACATCTGGGCTACCTATTTCCGATGCAATCGGTTGTAAATCGGCGACAGCTTTCATCATCTGTTTCGACTACTTCCCGAGAAAGCCTCTCTACCATGTTTGTCAACTGTAACTTTCAAACAACTGTTTACGTCGAGTTTTCCCGTTCGCTAAAATACAAGAGCTCTTCACTATGGGCCGGGTTGAGGGGGTACATTATTGCTTAAATATTTGTCTCAGACTTCGTTCGCTTAAGGAAAAATGATGTTACGATCATGTCGCAAATAATCGAACATGAGTTGTGACGCAGGCTTAACGTCGTGTGTACTTTTCGAGCTGAAAAAAGCATATTTAGGAATAACATATTTTTCTTAGGCACAAGCCGAAAATTCCTTCTGTTTTGCAAAATAAAGGGAATTTCTTCAAACGTTTCCGTGTTTAAATTTTTAGACTTTGAAAATAATATAATTGCGCCATGGGCAAATTATCAATCATTTCGAGCTGTCGGTTGCGTGAGTGACGAACAGTGCTCACATACGTGTATGGGCCACATTCCAGACAATCACTCAGTTAAGGTAGAACGCACCTCGGGGACAGACATTCGGACTCACAAACTTTTACAGTTCTCTTCTGATATACCACATGTGGGAGTTCATTTTAAAGCTCTCGGTGAAAGAAAACTTTTCACCGTCTTAGTTTTTTGAAATTCGAAAATTTTTATTTTTCGCCATAGAGTTAACACAGGGATGGCGGCCATTTTGAATTTTTAATATCGGTAAATCTTGGGTTATTTCTTTCTCTAGTACCAAAATTTGCGCGGTGACCCCCTATTTTTATTCTTGATTTTGAAAGAGAATGATTGAAAGATTCCTTGAGGAAAGTTAGAGCGAAAGTTTAAGTCTTTCACTTTCGAGGTGCATATTACCTTAAGCCAATTCAAGAACAAAAATCAACTATATATCTCAACGGCGCGGGGGTTGCAAAGATCGTTTACATGTTCTTAAAGTCTGAATATGAAAGTAGTTTGTCCCTCAAAGGCCAATTGTATCTGCTAGTGACGTCAGGAGTATTAAGGAAACGCATTCTCCGGAACAGACCTTATACATGGACCAGTCCATATGTTACAGGAGGGACATGGTGTTGTTACAACAACATAAACTTAAGTGCCAGGAATGCAATTAAGACTTCAATTACCTGGTCGGTTGGGCTTGTCATTGACACAGCTCCGGCAAGCGCGACCATAAAGACCAAGAGGCGTATCGTGTAAACATTTGCCGGATACATCTGAATAGGAAAATACTAACACATTACAACATTGATTTACACAAGATTCGGAACAGATTTACCAAGTTGGGTGGCTATATACCTTGGTTTAAAGCAACACATTTTCATTCTATTAAAGTCACACATTAGTAATTATCCCCAGTTGAACTTTTTAATTGGAGGATTGCGGTAACTACCACGAACAGCACGCACCTACCGTACATGCGTCAATGCGTTCACACGTACCTTGCGCGTACATGATAAATGTATTCATCTATTTCCACACTTTAACCCCATGATCGCAATTTATTTATATAAAATCTTGCCTCTGTGACTGGACTAATGTTGTTTGAGCTTTGCGTTACATGTACTTGAATGTACATCGGTGATAAACTGGAAAATGGTGGTGCAGTTACTGTTCTGTAGATGATATCGTGGGAGGATGTCGAGTTCGCCAACAACGCGTGTGGCTGTGTTGGAAAAAAACCGAGGTGCTCCGGTGTTGGCCATGAAAGTGCTACTTGCAGGGTAAATGCTCCGTAAACATTGAATATACGCTAACCCCAGCTATGATACCGTGGAATAAGACTTTTAATTTGGTTGCTTGTCTATCTGTATTGCCAAACACTAAAACAATTTGCTTGAAAATTGTCGTTATTGTTATGTGCAATGCTCCGACTGTATAAATGTATTCTAGCCTACAGGAAACCCGGTTTCTTCAATATGATAAAATAACATTTTTAAAATTAGCTAACGTTATTCAAACTCTATATTCCACTTTAAGTAGAATTTATGAATCCCTTCAGCGGAAATCATTGGATATTATAATAATGAGTTAAAAGAGAAGCAGAACCATCCTTACCGTATGTGAACTGAATGCTGAACTGTTTTCCGTAGCGAAAATTGACCGTACTATCCCAACCCTTTATATAACTTGAACCATTAACTTAAAGCTCATACAAGTGTTTTTGCTATCTAATTCGCACAATTTTCATGATAATGTACAAGACAATTGCGCATTTTACCATTGTAAATTGTATTTCTTCATTAAATTTTAAGATACAATGTATACTCATCAGTCAGCAAGAGAACGTTTTATCCCATCATTATCAAAGGAATTCTGTCACAATAAAGTTAATAAACGGTAAAATAAACGGTATAATAGATAAATTTAGTTGTATTGCAGTAGGCTTGGGTATGTCATGTGTATGGCTTAGTTCATTCATACAATAGGGTGAGTACCTTTCAAGTTTGGCTAAATACCACCTGTTCGTATAGAGCGTGCGTTGTCATTTTTATAGCACAACGTAGTTTCATCCCCTGACAAGAAAATGAAATGTACAATTTAACCCGCTATCGTCTACGTTGAGAAATTATGCATCTGTCTACCTCTCTCAACAAATAACAGTCATCGCCAGATGTTTGAAATACTAACTTTTTCGCTGCTTTATCGGTTTGAGACTTCAATAAATTCGTTATAAAGTCACTTGAATTTCTGCTTTAATTAAGAGAAATAGACGAACCTAAAATCATAAACCATTTTTACTGTGTAAACAAGGACTTAACTGAGAATATTGGCTTCTATCACGCTATAAGTAACTATTTTCTCCCGAGTACAGTTGGCCCGTCAGCTATTTGCCCTTTATTGTTTTTTGTTTATTATTGACACTTCGTAATTGCACCTTAGGTTCGTTTTCACACCGTTTGTTTGTCATATTTTCACGTGAGTATTCTTAGTTTTTCTACTTTCTTATTCATTCTACCTCTGCATCTGGTGAAGGAGACTGTTGTCTTGGAAAGCTCTTGCTAAATTCAACTACTGTAACAGCTGATACCAATGTGCTACCTAAACCCAAGTGATTATCTACTTAGCTCAACACAACTATCTGTCACAAGTATACGATTATACTATTATCAAAGCTGACAGACACTTGTGTACCACTGACAATAACATGGCAATATTTACAAAATATGTATGGAGTAAATGAAATTAAACTCAAATAATCACCAAGGCATTTTTCTATGACAAATAAAAACTTGCTTTAGTTATGTGGTACACTGTCGCCTTGAGCGTCCACTTAGGGAGCGATCATTTATTGTTGGTCACAGGCAACATCTGGGTATAAGTATGAAATTTGAACGTTGCAAAGGAACTCCGGTCTCATGTATTTTAACACAGTGTATGTTGGG
Organism: Ptychodera flava; assembly: GCA_001465055.1. Lineage (NCBI taxonomy): Eukaryota > Metazoa > Hemichordata > Enteropneusta > Ptychoderidae > Ptychodera > Ptychodera flava. The sequence continues at coordinate 14,365 of LD347706.1, forward strand.
ATCGCTAAATGTTTAAATTATTTTCACCTTTCAAATAAAGATTCGTTTGGTTGCGCAAAATCCTTGAAATAAAGGTGATTGTATGCATGTTTATTTCTCTTAAGTCAGTTCCACCTAGGTCACCGAGAACACACGTATTAAACAGAAAGGTGTTTTGTTAACGTTTGCCTTAGTGAACTATCAAGGCTTGTCTTGTCATAATTTTGGCAGCTGTATAGATATGACGAGTTCCTGGCAGGCTAAGGCTTTTATATGAGGTAGCCACCTTGACAGGTTCGAGATGGGTGTCAAACAAGAACCGACAATGCTAAAAGAAAACGGGCATCGTTTGTACAATATCCCAAAAGGGACTTAATAATCAAATCGCAAACTAACATGCTGTCGAATATTAACATACATATTTTTATGCTATTATGATAGCAAAATACATTGCCATGGATATATATTCCATAGGTAAGCCATTTAAAGAAATGTGTAAAGCTATGTTGCCGTGCTTATTATTGAGCTTCATTTATCAATCTGAATATAAACTCAATAGGTTTTGAAACCTCCTTTCATGAATTGCATGCACGATAAAATGCGCAAACATCTTTCATATTCTGCACATTTCAATAAATGCAAGAAACACAAATTCTGGAAGTTGACGACGAAGACAAGAATAAAACACCCAAATCATAACAACAACAAAAACATTGAGACGACTAGACGACTACTGAGTTGAGAAGTAATTAAAACAGGCCTACTTTCAGCTGTCGACACTTTCTATTTTTCTCATATACAAATGAAAACTGTTAAAATCATGTGCTCCTTTTGCCTGAAATGACCTTTAATAAAACCGGTTTTTGCTCCTTAAATTTCTAAAAAGGGCGGTTTAGCTTATCTTAAATTTCGTAAAGGACTGTATTTTAATAAAGGGCATAACATCACCTTAGGTAAGTTTTCTCGTAGTTTGAAAAAAGGACAAGCCTGTTTAACTGAAAGATTAAAGGTGAGAGGTAGCAGTGTAATCTAGAATAGATTGGTACTAAACAGTCAGTGTCTAGAATTAATCGAATAGAACATCTTGTATACGCTCTAGAAGAGGACTATTAAAAATCGATGTGGTGCCTCTAAGAGTCGAACAACAATAAAGATAAGTTAGAATAAAGATTGAGTAAACATATTTCTTAAAAGCAGAGTAAGGCAACGTTTCACTCTCAGTGAAAGACATAATTTTGGTTTGTATTTCGATTCAGTGTCAGACCAATCAGGTTATGGTGTGGCATGACACTATGTAATTTTTCACTCTTTACAAAATCTATATATACATTGTTTTCAGATACAGCAAGGCACCGCAAAGCGCTTCCGTCCGGATGTAATTTAGATTGTGTATTAACATACGTGCGAATAACAGACATGCCATTTGTTAAGGATCATTGACTTATACTCATGACATTTTTATAATTGCTGTTGTAATATCTAGAATATTGTTACCAGAGGCATAAATAGTTGTATGATCAGCAAATGTAGCAGGCAGTGTATTATTCAAAGAAAGAGGCAAATCTTTGGCATAAGTTATGAACAAGGGGGATTTCGGATTTGATCCCTGTCGGACACCAACCTAGGTATTCTAGGTGTGCTAGAACAGAGGTCTTTTTACAAGACATTTCGTTCCCGGTACGTCAAATAAATACATCAAATTAAGGTTGGGAAAATGTCAGTGCATATGTTAGGTACAATAGCACAGGCGAAGCTTTGAAAGCAGAATGTTATGATCTACTAGGTCAACCACATTAAAAGAGCGGCACCAATCAATATTCCCTTTATCAACTTGTGACCAGTTATTTGCAACAGCAGTACCACTGTACCATTTTTGTAACAAATCAGCTATTTTCTTTCCTAGAATGTGCTCCAAACGTTAAAATTCCGACCCGACGTCCATAGCAGGCTCCATATTAAAGAAAGAAATGTAAACATGTAACATGTAACATGTACATGTAAACAATAAAATCCTTGAATATAAAGTCTTTGTGCCGTCTAGGATATATTATTTCAGTTTTATACGTACAAAACTTCCAAAACAGTCGTTTATATCGCTAAGACTAGTGGTCTCCATTTGTATCTCAAAACATAGCCTGATCGTGGTTTTTAAACCCCAATCAAGTGTGTGTGCGACATTTTGTGCACCTGATCAAAATAGAAGTTAGCTTAATCTTTACAAATGTCCCAGATTTTTCAGGGACAATTTTGCAAATAAGAAAACACATTCGTTGTAATGGTGTCCGTCAAGGTCGACACAATCACCATGATTGAACAAATGTAACAGAGTACGCACTGTAAGCAGGGTATAAAATGTTAACTGACAAAACTGTCGTGGTAAAAGTAAAGAAAACGCTGTCATGATTGTGATTTTCAAGGTCTATTGGCGACACATGAATATTTTATATTAGCAGCCTTGTGCATCTCAGTGTGCGAGGAAGCGACACAATGAACGAAATATCAAAGTTTGGCTAGTGTACTCCCAATTACACACAGTTGTTCACACATCGGCAATCGTTATGAAAAAAGTTTGGCGTCCATAATATTCTTCATTTTTTGCTCTAAATGGCACCCAAGGGCATCCACCCATGGATCAGCTGATGGTTAAAAATGTGTTAACGACAACACAGCACATACAACAGAAAATGAAATTATTGTACATAGTACAGTAGAAACTAATATTGCAGTAATTTTCTAGCGTGCTAAAAATTCTGTTTAAGGTAGAACGCACCTCGGGGACAGAAATTCGGGCCTTCAAATTTTATCAATTTTCTTCTGACCTACCACTTGTGGGGGCTCATTTTGAAGCTCTTGGCGAAAGAAAATTTTTCACCGTCTTAGTTTTTTGAAAATCGAAAAATTTATTTTTTCCCATAGAGTTAACACAGGGATGGCGACCATTTTGAATTTCAAATATCGAGAAATCGCAAGTTATTTGTCTCTCTAGTACCAAAATTTGCACGGTGACCCCTGATTTTTATTCTTGCTTTGGTAAGAGAATGGTTCAAAGTTTCACTGAGGAAAATATGAGCAAAAGTTTAAGTCTTTCACTTTCGAGGTGCATATTACCTTAAGAAATGGATCCGACATATTCAGCCACTCTCAATAACTTCGACATTCTTACATAAATTGTGTCTTATATAAATCGCTTATGGAGGTTTACTAAAAAGTTTTACTTAGCTTACTTATACTTCTGCTCTTCTCAATTTTGCATGTTAATCGAAGTTGATCAATAATATGTTGAGATAGTTCGCACAGTGACCCCCCACAGTCGGCAACAAGGGGCTGACGGGTACATATTCCTGCTTTATACATGACAGTAAGGCTGTTACCGTAACTCACGTAGATGCTTCCAATGTCATCCCACAAATGATGTGTAGCCATGATGTCATAATGTAAATTGCTGTAATTAAACTAATCGATAAACTAAGAATTTAAAATGTTAGATGATTTGGTTATTGCCTCTTGATCAAATTCAGCCCGACAATTATAGGGTTGGCCGAAAATACCAAACATTGAAGTTTCGATGATTTTGAAAATTCTGAATGTTCCACGGCGCCCTAATACGAAGTGAAGATTTGTATAGTCAGAATAACATGTAACTGCTATTACACCCATGAGCAGGAAATTCTTGAAAAAATGTGCTGACCAAAAGAAGCCATTAAAATTTACAATATATAATTGTTGGTACTTGGTCATTACAACCTATGTATGTAATACTTACCCAATATGTAATAACACTTAACCCAATATGTAATAACACCATACCCAATATGTAATACTAACCGAGTATGTAATAGCACTTAACCCTATCTGTAAAGCGTGGGATATGATGCTAAGCAAAATAAGACAAAGTACGCCTAGTGACCAAGACCACGCCCTTAGTAACCAATGACCATTCAAAGGTTTTGGTGAGAATAAAGTTGGTGATAAGTATTTTTTTCAGCAAATGTGATCAAATCCTCAGAATGCCCAGCAATTATATGCACTTCCCCAGCAAAGATTTAAATTTCAAATGATCTCAAGAAAGCATGTTTAGTAAATCCTAAATATAAAATATAAATATGTACTGAGGATTGCTTTTTCAAAGTTTTGCACAAAAATATTTTCCATAAACTGGTACTTAACGGTTGTTACTTCATTGTTTTAAATTGTTTTAACTTGTTAATGACACAGAATAAATGTTATAGATGTAAAAGTGTCTACCGACCATGGATACACGTTTTATCACATATTGGGTTAATAAATATGCAATAAAAATTCGATGCTTTGTCTATGGAGATTTTATAACATATTTTGTCAACCCATTACGTAATAAAGTCTCCACCGACAATGGATGGAAATTGCATTACATATTGGGTCTACCCAATAAATGATAAAATCTCCATAGACAATGCTGATTTGATTTAATTTGATTAGTTTCTTGTCCTCCTTCTACTTATGTGATCATATTAAGACAATCAACCAGAAAGGCAGTTATGTGTTGACAAATACAGGCAAACAACTACCTTCTCTTGATTTTCATGAACAAGAGACGACCTTGACGGAAATGCACGACATGCTACTAATGTTTACATTTTGTTCATACACCAGATACATGGAGAGATTTCAACATACAACCATTAACTCAGAAACCCTACAGGGAAAAGTTAACGTTGTTATTTTCCAGTGCAATGGTGCATCCACTTTTAGAACAACTTACAAAATCAATATGTTACAGGGGGGATGGCACACAGATTAACTTAAGAATTTTAACCGTGGTGAACTTGACTATTCCTTTCAAATCCTAACGTTACTATGAATCTTCAACTGAGATACACTTCACTGTGAAATGTTTGCGCACAAAGACATTGGGGTGGACCATTAGATATCTGGGCGGGCCTGGAAGATTGATGAGGTAGCATTATGTTTACCTTATCCTTGTATTTTTTCCACTCTCCCACCTTTTCCTTTTGTCAAGCTTAATCTGTCAGATTCGTTTTTCACTGACATTTTGCTGGGAATCGCTTTTTCGAAAATTATCCATATCCCCGATGAAGATATCAAAAAGTCCACCTCTTGGTATTGACAATGTTTACTTAAAGAGTTAGAGTGACAGTTGGCAGACAGTGTGTGAGCTATTTATAGTACTTTTGAACATTGAAAGAATTTTGGAATATATTTGTTGGAAACCTAACCTGCTTTAATCACATTCAACTGTGCTTTCTTATGATTCTTTTAAAGCATTTCAACATTAAATACAGTTTACCATATGAAATGCTTACTAAATCACCACATTATGTATTCTTAGTTCCTGTAGGTATAAAATCGCAATAATCAGAAAACCCTTTTACAAAATAATGTTTATTCATTTTGTTCATATCAACACAACCTGACAAAGTTATGGAATCAATACAGCAAACTATTTCTGTAAGTTTTGTCCGTCAAACATTAGGAATCTTCACAAAAATAGGAAATGAAGATATTTCTCTGAAAATTTAAAACAAGCGACCTGGCAGCTTATAGAGCTCCTTTGTGTTATGTAGAGAATAACATCCTGTGACACGTGTTAATGAAGGGGAAATCTTTGATAGCTGGTGTCTTGAACAAAGTGAAAGTTGGTTACAATAATGCAGCTCACATTTTTCGGAGCTATGAGAGATGGAGTACTGCAAGCTCTATGTGTGTTTCTAATAGGATTGATAGTTTTGATGCTCTTTTACGAAAGCAAATGTATAGTCTGATGAAAAGAATATCTTACAGTGGAAATACAGTTGTAAGAATGGTTAATGATGTACTGTTTTACAGTTTTGACTTACGTAACCTGTGGAGAAAGTCGATCTTTCATGGTTAGTGAATGAGTTTGTATATGGATAGTATATCCAACACCAGCTGTATTTTTGTATCACAGTATCTGTATTTCCTTTGTGTAATTTATATGGACAAAAGTAGTCCGAAATAAACAAGTATCAAAAATGATCAAAAATGACAAAAATTCCCCCCAAAATCACAAAATTGCAAATTTCATAAGAATTTGAATACATTACATTTTGATCAACCTTATGGACCAAAATCACAAAATTGCAAATTTCATAAGAATTTGAATACATTACATTTTGATCAACCTTATGGACCTCTATGCCAAACATCAAAGCCGTCGGATGAGTAGTTTTTGGTGAAAACAAATTTTGACAAAAAATTGGAAAAATTGCTCCGAAAGTAAAAATGCAAAAAATTCACTACAATTTTACAAACTTGACTGAGGTCATCTCGAGTATTATGGATACAAACTTTCAAAGCAATCCGACAAACCGTTTCGGAGAAGAAGATTTTTTGACTAAAAACTGGAAAAAAAATTATCCCAAAAATACAAACATGCAAATTTCATCCAATGTTTTGCACACCTAATTTAGAACACCTACAGGAACATACATACCACGTTTAAACGAAATCTGACCAACGATTACTGAGTTTTAGCAATTTGCAGGATTTTCCTTTTTTACCCCATTTGCATATTTTTGACACTGACATGTTCATTTGAACAAATTCACATCTCCATCCCTGGGTGCACCTCTACACCAAATACTAAGACTGTAGCTGCTGCCGTTTAGTTTTTGATCATAACGGACATACATCTATACATAAATACATACATACATACATACATACATACATACATACATACATACATACATACATACATACATACATACATACATACATACATACACGCATGCAAATGAGATGCTAATGAAATGATTCACCATATACGGTAAGCTCTCCTTGGTATACCAAGTGAGAGTTAAAAACTACATCAAAATAACAATGGCTAGTTTTACATGCTTGTTCAGTATCATTTGGTGAGACTGACATGTTTTTTTTTTTTGGAACGTAAAGAGCCTTAACATTTTTGTACTAATTGATGTCAAATTTCTTGAGACTGCTTTTCGGGCAGATCTCCCCTTTTCAAAAGAAAGAGAAAAATCACACATATAAGTTTGCAAAGAAACCGCCGATAAATTAATTTATAAACGAGGTTCGGTCTAGATATCAACATATCTATATTACCTGCGGTACATACATTGACATGAACAGAGACGCTTTCTTTAATTACCAGTGAAACGAAATCGAAAATCCTTATTTTATTATTTAGCAAAATAATTAGGTTTGCCAAAAATCTGATGGAAAAGTTAAGAGGCTAGATTCACATCACACGCAACTTCAATTTCCACTTTGTTGAGTATTCACAGTCAAACACATTGGTGATATCCAGTAATGCAGTGTTCAATTCAAAAATCTTCATAGTCGTAATTGATGGTACATTTTTCAGCCTGTTATAATTAAATCTTGGTGGATTGTTTGTAGCATTTCAGGCAACTTAGAAATAATTAACGACAATAACGGTATTACTTCCATGAACCTTGTACTTTTATTTCAAATCTTAACTACTGTTCTGAATCTGAATCTTCATTTTACATATACTGAACCCGTTTACAATATGACGTCAAATCGAGTTTAGCGATCGTTATCATTCAAGTCAAGTAAATAACCAGGTCCAATAAACAATACAAAAAAAACCACCTGCAAAATCCACAGTGCAATCTCAAACCGCTAGTTTAGAAGTTTTACCAGTTTAAGATGGTCCTTAATTCAAAAATGTTAATTTATCGTTGCTAAACAAACGAACGTTTATTACTGTGAGCAAAATTATACTGATATATATCTTTTACTGACAAAAGTGCTGGATAAAATATTTCTTAAGTTACTGATGGTGAAGCTTTAATGATCTCTTGATAAGAGGACAAACGTTTTAAAGCCTATAAAAGTTATACCAAATATATGCTATAAAAAGCGTTCCATAAGTTTGCGTGCTAACTGACCGTTTACTTTATTGACCATTCACTATACAATGCCTTTATCAACCGTTTGTAAACGACCATATAATTTACTTTTAAGTTAAATCCAACAATGTCATTGAATTGTCACGATGTCCTTATCATCCCGTGTAAAGGACAAACACAGTGTTTCTTGCATTCTGGTTACTTTGTTTATATTTGCGAAAGTACATGGTCGTTTTCCAATATGTGATCTACCACAAATGAAAAATAATTCAAAATTAAGATCGAAGTCTTTCCTCATGGAATTATTGTTATAAAGTGAAAAGACAAAAAATAATATCGCCTCTTACGAGAAATTTAAACAAAGTTTATTATCGTTTCAAAATAATTTGCTTGATAAACTACGATTCTCATACAAAATAGTGATCGAGCAAAATGTATCGAAACCGTAGCTGATATACCTAAAGCAGACACGAAATAACAACTTTGTCGTTTAATTAAGAATGAGATCACAGGATCACTTACATCCCTGTCGAGTAAAACAGTTTTATCCTAATTCCTATTACTAAAAAAAATACTATAAGTAATATTAATGTCAGGATCAATGTCGCATTATTTATAATTATGAAAAACAAACGACACTGTCATTTTCATTGCTTAGCAAGACAAATTTGAATATTATTTCGTCGATAAGGCAGAAAGACCTTATAATTTTTTTTTTCAACTTAACATTTGAATGTTGAGAAATATGACTAATCTTTCCCTAAGATGTTAATACTTAAGGTAAAATTGTGATGTCGTGGGCGAGACGAAGAAAGGAAACACTGATGATCCCGTATAACGTTTGTAATAAGACAAAGGTACAGGGAAAAAGAAACCGCCTAATGTCTTAAAATAAAGGAAACGTATATTTCAACAATACTTTCACTACTCATAATGTCAAAAAGTCTACCTCCAACGTAATAAATAGTATGCATTTACTATACCTTACTTAATGTGATATACAAATGTAATATAGCGCCGCCAAATATATACTATGAAGATCCTTTTTTAATATGTAAATTAAAAAGGTTTGTGTTCAAGGGATATATCCAAAATAAAAGCAGTCCTAGATTACATATTTGTAAATTGTTGATGACTTTTCTTCGCAAAATATGAGTATGAAGATTTTTAGAAAATTGGCCATTTGTCTGTTACTATCCCTTTTAGTTGTTCCCAGAAGTGCTGCCTTTCATCCCCGTTTTCATCCCCTTCAGGCCAAGCTAAGTATGTCTTGGTATTGACAAAGAAATTCAGAATGTCAGACATGTGTTTCTTGGGTACTTTTTCCAAAATAATAAACAGAACAATACGCCCATCTTGCAAAGCGTGTAACATCATCGAAAACGCAAATCGCATCACAAAAGTTAATCTTGTTATCGCTGAGATCAATCGTTGATAATTGTGTGTTGTACTTGAGTGTATTCGCTCTTACAAACGCAATTTTATTGTGAGTAAAGTCTATGTACTGCAAGTTAGTCAATTGTCGAAAGTAAAAATCATATTGAGTTGTAATTCCAGAGTGTGTAACTATTAGATATTCCAGATTCATGAATGATTGGAAGATAATTTCGTTGCTTGTTCGATTGCATTGTGTATGAATATCCCTGCTATCGTATTCCGTGTAGCTAAAATTCGCAAATCTGACATATCCTGTTTTTCTAAATCTTAAATTATAATTATTGAGTTTCACTATTGAATAAGATAAATCAAGTTGTTTTTAAGTGAGGCACGTATACATCGAGGGAATAAATGTCAAGTATTGAAACATTCATACTTGTCAAAGATAGGAAATTTATCACTTTCTCACTCAGAAAATATTCGTGGATTTCTCATGTTGAGGACTTCTTTTTTATTTTAGTTACATGCACAAATAATTTCATCAGGCGGTCCTGTGTATGTTTGTTCAGAGAATGTTCTTATATTACATTGGTACTTAATAAAGCCTTCTGTACGATAAGTAAAAATTGCACACTTCACCGTGGAGCTGAGTTTCCATATAATTGACAGTCAAGTCTTCGCCATGATCATCTTGCATGACTTGACAACACCCCTGTGAGTACATATACAGCTCTGTTAAAATTAAAAACGTGTCGCGTTGAAAGATTTTCAATTGTATCAATGCCCATTCCAATTGCATTGTGAAGCAAGTTTAAATTAGGTCCGGTAAACTATCAAACAAATGTTCAGTAATGAATGAAATAATATTTCCGCTGAGAACTAACAGCTTGAGGGATTCTAAATTTGAGAACGTTTCACTGTCTATGTATCTCGAGAGAGGAGGTACTCGGGTATATCCACTTAAGCCTTAACATCAGAAGTTAGAACAACTCAACAAGCAATCAGCTCAAATCAAGTCTTCTTGTGCATTGTGGCTTAACAAACCCTTACATCGATTCAAATAATACGGTAACATACTTTGTTCAGTAAACTATTTTAACAGTCACATGCAAATATGCAAGGAGCTTAATCCCTTGTGTGCGTGTTACAGTAACTACTGTTTGTCGATCATTCTTACAGTCAGGGTTTCATCAGGTCAAAATGTGGTAATCTTCTTCAAAAGTAAGACACAGCGATGCAATGGGGAAATGACGATTTGTCAATAGAAGCTTTTGACACGTACCAAGCTTCATATCTGGCGCCCTCAGTCGGTCAACTTGCTAATTATTTATGTAGTTCAGCGGGAGGCCTAACAGCGGATACAACGAGGGAGCAATAAATCCAGCTATCAGGAAAACAGAAAGAGTAAGAGTTCTTAGGGGTCACGTCTTCTGGATGAAAATGTTGTTTCGACGAATGCATTTCTATGATACGAAAATACAATATCTGATATTTTAGACAAGATATGTTCGAAGTTGTTCCCCTGAGTGACTGTTTCTTCTTGTACTAATTTTAAAGTCGTTTCGTTCACAAACTTCGATCAAAATCAGTCCCAGCTCTAGTTGTGAACCGCAACTTTTCTAAGAGCATCAACATTCATAAGAAGTGCTGGAAACGTGCTGCAGCCGTAGATTTTACAAATATTGTTATTGGGTTGTTGGCTGTGGTTGTACATTTTAGTGAGATTTTTCCCACGAAATCTTAAAGTTGAAAACGTTTTCTATCGTCTAACTACACTGCAGCATGTCACAGCTGTACACACCACGGTAACGTCACTTCGAATGAAGCTCCCATGTCAATTATGACCTATATAGATTTTGTTCGGTCCAGGCACACTTCAAAATGAAAGCTTTTAATTTTGTGTCACTATTTGACAAGATGAACCGGTACTTTAACGAAATCGCGACATGCATATACATTGCTCGACTTGAACTAATAAGGAGGTAGCTTTTTTTATGGTGCCCTACATCTAAAGATATAAAGGAATGTAGGCACGGCACATTAGAATAAAGGAAGACGAACAATATGTTTGTATTAGCAGACAACTTTATTCATTAAGGCTTTAGGAACTATGTCAACTACAGAATTTTTATGCAAAAGCAAAAAAAAAGTCAAAATTTATTAATACCTGGACTAGCAATTTTCGAACATAGCATGGCACTGATTAAAGGTTTTAAGGACCAAATATTACATCGGTAGGTTTTGATTCTTCATAAGTGAATGCTGCATCTTGTTGAGCGGAATATGCCATCGTCGCGTCCAAAACGAAGGCGTCAACGTCTTAAACACTACATCTGTGTGAAATAAAAAAAAACATAATAATAAACAATATACAGATACATACACAAATATGTATGAAAGTCTTTCAATTCGTATTATTATAACCGATGCGATGAAATAATGCAATTTTCAAGACATTTGTTTTTGTTTCTCTGGTCGCAAATATTCATATTTTTCAATGAATAAGGTGTATAATTTACCTGTCAGTAGACGATTTCCTGAAGGGACCATGGGTAATATACGAATTGCTGCCATAGACTACACCTCTCTTATTTCGCGAATTCTTACATCCCTAAAATGAAACAAAGTGAATTGAGTTAGACCTTTGATATCTGGTGTGCTGTATGTCCCATGTATACATTTATATCCAAGTCATTTCAATTTATGCAACCATCAGTTCTGCGATTACTGTGAACACAGGCATTCCAGATATTATGGACTGATGCATAAATATGGCAACTTTATGACTGTAAGAAGGACTGCATATCATGCACTTATGACAGTAAACTCTTACCAATTATGATCTTATCTTACTAATGAAGGTTAACATCCACAGATATACTGTACATCAAGTTACGATTTCTTGTAAATTGTAAAATTTTACACCTGTGAGCGGACATTTTAATGAAGGCTTAAAATAAGGACTTAGATCATTCTTGCACTTTTATTGAATTATCGATAATGTACAAACGTTCCTAAAGTTAGTATTTCGTAGGTCTGTTGAAAAGCCATTACTAGATGTATTTTAATAATACAATTAATCACAAATATAACAGCAAAACATCACTACTGTGCTACTTTGATTTTACAGACATATGTCATGCTGTCTGTAATTTATTGTTGATAATTACCTGGTCACATCGTGTCCCCTGTTGGTTCTTCTTACAAATCACCGCAGCACAGTGGATGTACAGGTCAACATCTTCGTTCGGTCCAACGTCATCCCTATTCACAGCATAGTAGGCGTCCCATTCGTAGTGCTTCTCAAGATCATTGCTCGGACTCACGTCAAACTCCGTAGTCGTGTCTTCAAGGCAACTGTAATAGCAGAGAATAGGCACTAAAACTATGTTTTGTAGACCACTTTAAAGAGGCACTTCCACTTGGTAACATTTTTAAAACACTATTTTTTTCTAATGCCAATGGTCGATATTTGACGTGGCGACTCCGCGTTGTCGCGAAATATCGATAAAAGCATGTCATTTCCCGAGCGTATTTTTCACATCCCGAAGTTTTACGATCGTTTCTGGTTATGACCCGAAATCCCCCGAAAGTGTGTTGTTGTGCTGATTGACGATATTCTAAGGAGTCCAAAAACGTTGAATGACGCAATTAATTTACCCTCTACTGCGATGACTTAATATACATCATTATCAATACCTTTACCTCTGGTAATTATTTTTAAACTTCCCCTTAGTTTTTGTCGTTTTCATTATTCTCAATCAGTTGTATTAAATTTTTAAACAATACCACATAGATATCAGTTTTTACGTGTAAAATATTACTTGCCTCTGATGACTACATTTTGTCGTCTGCCACACAGTTACGCGTGGTTCGATACATAGCTGCCGCCGCGTGTGGTATGCGCGCATACCACCCTTCGGCCACTATGCATACTATGTATCAACCGCACCTATATCTGTGCTAGTCACCCATGCGAATTCTGGTGGAATCAGCAAACTTTGTTTTTCGTTTTTTTACCGAGTCAGTAGGACTCGGCTTTCTCCCATGGGGCATGACCGCTCACCGACGCGAGTGGTACTGCTGTGGCGCACAGCAGCGTCAGCGTAGACTCGTACTCCATAGCTTAGTTGACAATAGCCCCAGTGCCGAACGTTCTATGTTCGGAAGCTGAATTCAGGTGGGCCACCGGAATTTAAACTTTAACTTTTTCGAGGACATATTTTTATCGATATCTCGCGATCCGCGCGCAGTCGCCATGACAAATATCAACCGTTGGCATTAAAAAATGTGTTTTAAAAATGTTACCAAGTGGGAGTGCCTCTTTAAAGGTTAAACATCAAAAAGTAATTTCTCAAAGAGTGTGCATGGGTATTTACTTTACATTAATTTGGCTATACGAAATGACACAATATGTGCTTTGTACACGTTGAGCTATATTCACAGGCCGAAAATGATGTTGTCTTTTTGTGTTACGATACGAATACAGGAAGATACGGATGTACGTATGTACACAGACAGACACACACACATCGACTTACTGACTTACTGACATATGAATGAACAGACAGGCAGGCAGGCCAGACGGATAGCTAGATAGATAGCTAGATAGATAGCTAGCTAGCTAGCTGGCTAGCTAGATAAATAGATAGATAGATAGATAGATAGATAGATAGATAGATAGATAGATAGATAGATAGATAGATAGATAGATAGATAGATAGATAGAGAGAGAGAGAGAGAGAGAGAGAGAGAGAGAGAGAGAGAGACGGGCTGACGGACAGATCGGCAGACAGGCAGATAGATAGATAGACCAATTGATTGATCAATGAACAGAGAGAGACACACACGTGTGAATTGATAAATTTGGTGAATAATTGGATTTGGGAGTTGATCTTTGGATAAAAACATTCAAACTGACCCATTCGTGATCATTGGGAATCTCGTTGCAACTGCATGGGGATCGTGACTCTCAGTTGCAAAGCAGTCTTCCAAAAATAATTCTAATGATTTGTCTTCACTCTTTACAGCGATGCCGATGTAAAGATAGACATCGTTGCATATCATTACGGGAAAATCCTCTTCCGGATCCAACAGTTCGTCAAAGCTTTCATCCTTGTACAGTGTGCCCTCCACAACAAACGTTCCAAAACCTAAGAATGGAACTTTTGGGGAACTGGAAATAAAAATACTACGTGAACATGTTTAAAGTATGCACAAGCTTGCTTTCTCGAGTCCGATATTAAAATTCTGTCTTTTCGGTTATTTTTATTGGAGTGGCCATGTAACCTTCGGTAAAAATATCCAATCCACAAAATTGTTTGCAACATGATTACATTGAAAAGTAATGTTACATTTCCCATTATGATTTCAATCCAGTAATCCCTTGCTACAACTCCAAGGCGAAACGTAGCTTGCAATATTTGTAGATACTAGCATTGAACTTACCATGGGTTTACAATAACGTGGATAGGGGCAACTTCATATTCGGTTGGATAGGAACAGATCATCTCTAAAACTTCTATCCCTCTTGATGAGTAGACAACGTTGTCATAAGAAATTGTTTTGTTGTGTGTAAGCTCCTGTGAATAATGTTGTAAAAGTGAAATAATTATGACTACCTCGTCGGCGAATCGTACTAAGGTTTTCCCGAAATTTTGAAACGTTATGTGAAACGTAATATGTTTGAAACACGCACGAAATTCATGGGTAGCTACGTACATAAATTTACCATGATCATCTGTTACGCTACTGGAGATTCAAAATTTCTACTTGCCTTCGAAGAAGTTTCGCATTCGTAAAAGTACGTTTGAAAGATAAATAATCCCGCCTCTTCAAAACCGGTACAGTTTTCATCTCTTAAATGGAAATCCTCGGCCTCTGCATCCTCCAGTCGAAGCAAGTCAAGAAGCCATCCCTTCATCACAGTAAGACGCATGCGATCCTCTTCACAGTAAATCACATTTAAATCTGTATTGAAAAAAGGATTTCATTTAGAACATGCCTCGGGGACACAAAGTCAGACTTTCAAATTTTATCGATTCTCTTCTGATCTACCACTTGTGGGGGGCTCATTCTAATGGCCTTGATAAGGAGAAACGTTTTGATTGTATTAGTTTCTTGAAAAATATTTGTCCCCATGGAGTTAAGACGGGGATGGCGGTCATTTTGAATTTCAAATATCGGGAAATCTCAGGTAATTTGTCTCTATTGTACCAGATTTTGCATAGTGACCCGTTATCATTATTCTAGCCGAAGTGGTAAGAGAACAGTCGAAGGTTTCATTGAGAAGAGTTTGCGCAAAGGTTGAAGTCTTTCACTTTCAAGGCGCATATCACCTTAATTTTTCACATGCAGTCACAGTTTGGCAACGCATGTACTGCATGAAGGTAATTGAAAAAAATGTTATCTGCGTTCAGTGAGAAAACTTCAGAACAAGGAAAGCTTTAGCTGACCTTAACAGTACTTATGCTTTTCGTACTACACTACAAAATTTAGGACATGAATAAACAAACAAGGAGGCTCCATATACAACGTTAACTTTTCTTTCTAAGCCAACAATCCATGTCTTAGTTCAATTTGTGTTTCAGTGATCAGGAAGATAATGCATATTATATACATTAGTCCAACACGTATTTTGTTCTCGTTCATATCATTTAAATGGCAAGATAACAACTGTTCATATTACCTATCAATGGCGTGTATCTTTCATTTGAAGCTGTGTCCAAACTCTGGTCGTTTTCTGCAGACAATAATCGCCTTTTTGCTTTACGTTTACTTTTTAAGAAAACCGGTCACCTTCTTATAGTTGTAGAAATTACACAGAAAGTTTTATGGAATATAAAAAGAAATAAGTCAATACTAGATTTTTAACCGTGAGCTTTGAAGATTCGACAACCTACTGGCTTCACAATCTTCCTCGTCACTTCCATCGATGCATTGGTAATGGCCATCACATACCAGATAATTTGGAATACACTT
>LD347706.1:40068-51411 GCA_001465055.1 Ptychodera flava
CCAGTCCCTTAATTTAGTGGTTGAGACACAGACAGCTGGCTACACCTACCATCGTCACAGCCGACTTTATCACTTAAATCTGGACAATGCAACCAACCCCATCCATATTTGTCACAACGATCGTTATCCGTTACGGTGCAAACTCCATTCTTGCACAGGAACTGTCTCTCTGCGTCACATTCTGATAATGCAAAAGATAAGAATGCACAGATCAGTGTTATTGACGGCTTTGTATTTGAAATCATCGTGCTTGATAGCGCCTTACTTTGCTTCATGATTCAAGACTATTTCATGACTGCAACACTGCCTTCCTTGAGCATGAAAATCATTGTTGTATAACTGTTCCACTATGTAACAAATCAGTCACTTGGAAATTTCATTTGGAGGCCTAGGCATACTTACTGCAACCAATTTCATCACTGTAATCAGAACAGTCCTTATACCCATCACATCTTACTTGACCAGGAACACACAATCCATTGTCGCACCGGAAAGAGGTAGCATTGCAAGCTTCAAGGAAGAAATAAAGGTAGGAAATATTGAAGTGTTCATATTTCAGAGGTTACATTATTAAAGGTACGAAACGTAGTAGGCTTGCATTAGATATGCCAAGAGATAGGAATGAAGAGAATACTAATTCAAGTTTATTTTTTCAGTTTTTGCTGATTCGGGTACATTTTCATCTAAAAATCAGACGAATTCCGCAATGAAACATACTTTCCAAAGATTCTTCTTTAAATCACCCAATCACTGAATTCTAAAACAACCCATTTTTCTACTGTTGCCATTCAAAAAATTGAGTTTAATTAATACCGTAAGATGTATCTAATATGGAAAGAAGCGCTTCGAGAATTTTCAAACTTGCTCGATTTTCTTCGACAAAACTCCATATTGTTCAAAGCAATTAAATAATTAAAGAACTACGTCATGAATAAGCGAGATTATAATGTTAATATATGTGTGGGGAAGCAGTCATCCTGATGAGGATAAGCATTTAAGTCTGTCAAAATCACTTATCGAATAAGTTTAGTCTATTTTAAAGGTAAATATCAGCTTTCAGCCAATTCACGTGTGTAGCAGTGTAGGCAAAATTTACAGTGGATATACATACTGAATTCACAATTAAATTCATCGCTTGCATCTCCACAATGATCGTAGTTGTCACAAACTGCTTGAGGTGGAACACAAAAACCGTTATCGCACTCGAAACTACCCTCGGTACATTCTGAAACAGACAAAGATATGGGGAACCGTAAGGATCGTGGAAATCATACAATGTAATGTGTGGTTAATTTGGCGACATTGTCTCATCAGATTTTGCATTTAATTGCAAGCATTATTTCTGGACACAATTCGATGGCGTTTCGATGACACATAGATCAAGATGTTAACTCTCGATTTGGTTTTGCTAAACACCTTTAGTTTCCCTCTTCAAATAAACAAGAGTGTGATTCTTGGTAGAAAATAAGTCGCAGTTTCCAAGAATTTTCGAAAGCTAACATTGATAACATTCATTGGCAATAAAGACGGTTTAAAATACGCAAGTTCTTTCAAACAATGGAACAGGTCAGTCAGACTTAAAATTTGGAAAGGTTACTCACTGCAGTGGAGTTCATCAGTGTTATCTCTGCAGTTGTCGAATCCATCACAAACGTATTCTTTGCGAATACAAACACCATTTTCACACTGGAACTTCCCTCTACAGTCTGAGAAAATACAACAAGTACACTCATTCTAGTCGGTCAGACAATGTCTTTGTTGTAAGTCCTTGTGGTGAACATGCTTGCTGAACTGAATCAATTACTTCACATTTTAAATGAGATTGACGAGAGTGGTGATACAAATTAAAAGCAATAGACGAAAATTCCATGGTGATAGGTCGAGTTTGTACGTCTTCTTTTGCCCAATCTTACCATATAATTATAACACACAATCCAAGCGTCCTAATTAGCAAAACTGGATATTAAGCTACAATGAAGTCCCGATATGGAATCTACACACACCGTACACATCACAATATCCTGTAAATCCTATTGAAAACACATTCCCAACAAACACTTTATCAGTTGATGGAAAACTTATCTCTTAAACATAATGTATTATTTACCACAGTCATACTCGTCTGATATGCTATCGTCTCCACAGTCAAACGATCCATCGCATACAGACCAGTCACGGATGCATATACCATTGTCACATTCGAACCTCCCGTATGTGGCGTTACAATCTGCAAGAAAAGATGGCTGAAAAGCTGTCAGCAATGAGGCATATGTACCCCTACGGGGTCGTAATAACTAAGCTTAAATATCACCATATTGTTGCTAAATCAAATGTAGACGCAACTATTATCTGTTCATAGTAATCATGTATGTAGGGCTAATTTATGCCGATCCTTGTTACTGTTGATTTAAATACTCGAAGTTTGAGCATATTGAGGCGATAACGAACCATCAAACGGGCGCACTGTTTGTAGTAGTGACAAATATCCTTACGTTCTCTCCATGGGAAAATTTTATATTTTTTCGTCTATTTTGGTCCTGAAGTAATAACACGCTTTAAATTAACCGCGTAAAATTTTCTATTTGATGCCATCGGCGGAGATTTGCTGGATTGTAGGCCGCAATCTGTCGATTTTTGACATTGAATCCGCTAAATATTAATGTTAATATTCCGTATATTAAAAGATTGCTAATATGGCTCTAAAAATCCATCATGTTGAACAAAGAGAGGTATCTTTTGCACAAAAACGCCAGGTTTCGTATGCTACGGACTAAATTTGGACTCTCTCTGTTCACACTACAGAGTTTACGTCGGCTCTGAGTCGGCCCTTGTTTTGAAAAGCCATGTTTTCGCGCTATGTCTGCCCACAGGGTGTTGTCTACATGTCCGTCCCCAGGGGTGGGTAGGTGTTTCGTTGTATCGCTAATAAAGATATATTCTACCAACCTTTGGTATTTTGGTCTTAACTTAGCACTGCCCTTGACAATCTTGCGTATACGTTTTATCAACATGCTGCGTCTATTATCTGATGAGTTTGAGTGCCTAATTAGCCAAAGTAATCAAGGGTAAATTACTGGTATTGCTGGTGCGTTCGTTATTGACTTTGTCAAATTTAATCCGGTGATAATCTGGTGAGAGCGTCCACAGATTAGTAATTTACCCTTGATTACTTTGGCTAATTAGGCACTCAAACTCATCAGATAATAGACGCAGCATGTTGATAAAACGATAATAGACGCAGCATATTGATAAAACGTATACGCAAGATTGTCAAGGGCAGTGCTAAGTTAAGACCAAAATACCAAAGGTTGGTAGAATATATCTTTATTAGCGATACAACGAAACACCTACCCACCCCTGGGTACGGACATGTAGACAACACCCTGTGATTTTATGTCTGGTCTGAGGGTTTGTTCAGAATCGAAACCTTAAAGACCGGGTCCCATTGTGTGAACGGTCTAAAATTTATGTCAGCATTGAGCCCTGTTGAAGCCCTGACAATAGGTGACCCAGAGGCGGAAAATTCAAATAAAGTGTAAATTTGGACCATTTTTTTCTTATTTTATCAAAATTTTGAGTCAAGCACGAAGGCAGCTCTGGACCTCAATGTGAGCCTATCAATAGGTGTAAATGTTGAAACTATTACCCGCTTAGACCTAAGTATGGAACATAATTATGAATATTTATAGCAAGTGCAGCGACAGTGGCCAAAGGCCACTCGCCCGGCGAACATTTAAGATAAAATGTGTTTAATATGTTAGGCATAAGCATGGAATCCATACCTACACGTTTGAAAAGAGCACAATTCCGATCTTTAAATAGGGGCGGCCACTTTGACAACTTTGTCACTGCGATGGCTATCAACTGAATGTGAAAAGAAGAGTCGAAACTATGTCGTCGGAAAGTCAGTGGTGTCTAGATCTAGATACCAAATATGTTGAATACTTTGTCTGTGTTGAGCAAGAAAATTGGTACGGTCAGATTAGTGGCTTTCTAGAGTCTGCAATTTGAATAATATATCTTGTATTTGCAAACAAATCACAAACATTGTCACAAATATTATATATTCAAGAAAGAAACAACAGTTTGACACTCTGGGTCTTTCTATCGCAATAATAGCTTTCATAGTACTCCAGCTGTTTATTTAGAGCATATATTTATGGTGATTTAACTCATTGTCTTACTTTCACAGTTCATTTCATCGCTATGGTCTATACAGTCTCTGTAGCCATCGCATCTTGCTTCAGGAATCCAGTTCGGACACTGTCCGCTTTCACACTGAAACCCATTGGTACAGTTTTCATAGTCTGTGATTGTGATAGAATATAAATAAACAGGTATTAAAATCCCATTGAAAAAGTAAAAAAGATATGATTGAAAATTATTTTAATGGCAGGAGATCAATATCGTGCATTGCAATTAGGCACACAAACAGTAAAGTTTTAACTCGAAAGACACGAGGTGATTTCTGAAGGCGACTTTTGGAATCCGACGTTTTATAACCGTTTCCGATTCTGAGCACAGACCAACTCCAAATAATCCTTATTCGCATGTACATCATTCCTAAGAGAAGCGAGGCGCGACCAGTAGTTTTTTGTACGTTTTCGTAGTTCTCCCATGGTCAGTTTTACGACGCACTAAATGTTCAAAATTATTTATCGTCGCACTTTTGTTGGATTTATACATTAATAAGTGTAGGTGTACGACCGTTTTCTTTACCGTTAAAAATTGTTTTTGACGATGTGATAGAACAGTATTGCAGCATTGAATTTCGTTCATTGCTTCGCTTTGAGCCACACTGTGAGTATTTTGTTATACAAGTACAATTATTTTTATTTCATTTCTGTATTTTTTCCTGTATTTGAATTTATTTGTGTCAAATAAAAGCAACCAAGAAATAAAATTTATTCAGTGATGTCTTTCTACTAATTGTTCTCGTGAATCTCAATCTCGTTAATCTCACAATAATCTCTCTCATCTTATTTTGTTTTTTAGTTCAACGTATATTTACACTTCTTTACTTTCTTTTTCTATCAGGAAAGACAACATTTTTTTAATTTTACGCCATTGTCGTGTTTATGCACATTCATGTATCAGGTTATACTCTACTAATATTATAAATTAAAGCCTATTTTTGATGGCAATTTAGAGTGACGTGTGACCTCATAATCTTGAACTAAAGATCATTTTTCTATATGTTATATACACATATTTTTGAAATTTGATTTTGAAAGAATAACATTATAATCCACCGCTGCGATCCTTAACATAATTATCGACAGGATACAAACCCCTACCAATATCCTGCAACGCATCAAACTTTCTAATTTCAATTTCAAGCAACAAAATTTGCATCCCGGCATTTTACTCGTGATCTGCGTATGTTTCCAAGATTGAAAACTGATCGATTGTGTCATAGTTACGAAAATGATAAACTTTAACCCTTTGAGTGCTGTTAATGTTGCTACCAAAATTTTAGTGCAACATTTGTACCAATTTTTATGAATTTTTCTGTATTTTTTTTATAATTTTGGACCAAATGGACATCACATTTTATTAGCTACAGTTTGTTACCAAAATTTTGACAAAAATGTGAAAAAAATGACTGGAGTATGTTTTCTTAAGGTGACAAAAATTGACTTTGGCGCTCAAAAGGGTTATGAGAGTCAGTGGCTTCAGTGACTTACTGCAGGTGTTTCCGCCTTTCGCTTCATCGCTCCAGTCACCACACTCGTTATAAGTGTTACATACGGCGTAGGACCGAATGCAGGCTCCATTTGCACAGCGAAATTCACATGCTGTTGAAAATAATTATGTCGGATAGCATTATGGACTAAAGAATTGAGTATATGTCAAAGGATAACCATATTTATGGGTAGTACCAGTCACGTTCTACATAATGCGATGACTAGGTACTTATCCAAAGGCTGCTACAAGGGTCATGAGGTTGATTCAATTACCCTTCAAGGGATGAGTGATTGGGTACGATCCGCCCAATAAATCTTCATCAAGGATATCATCGAGTGTCGCTTGAAAATTTATTACTTTTCCTCGACCTCTATCGACATTTGCAAATGGATGTGAATAACACTTTGGTTCAGAGTTTGAACGAGATAAAAATGAGGAATACTGACTTTGTCATTTTTGAGAAATAATATCGTCTCTAGATTTAAAATACGTTGTTTGTAAATATTAAAAAAATACTACCTTAGGGTCCTTCTTAGACATTGGGATAGTACGACGAAGTTTTTCAAGTGATAACAATATCACCACTTTGAAAATTATCTATAATCAATCTATCGTGACTTAAACTATGGAACATCAATTTTCACAAAACAAATAAATTGAAGAGTCTGCAACTATAAAACCTCAAATATATCGTATACGACATCTTTTAAACTTACAACAATTGTTTCCACCCCGTGCTTCGTCACTCCAATCACCACAGTCGTTGTAAACATCACAAACATGATAATCTTCGATGCAGACTCCGTTAGTGCATTGGTATTCATTAGGCGAATCACAGGGAACTAAGAATTTGCCAGTAACACAGAAAAAACCACGATTGAGTAGCAAAATGCCGTTTTTGGTTAACTGATATTAACTAATAATGGAGCTTGTTCTTAAGGTAGAATGAGCCTTGGGGACAAATATATAGACTCTAAAACTTTTTAATACCTGTTTGGTCTACCAGTTCTAAGGGATCGTTTGGAAGCTCAGGGAGTAAATAACGTTTTTACTGGCTTATTTTTGTACAAATGAATAAAATTGATTTCCCCATAGAGTTAACACAGAGATTGGAGTTTTGACGTGTCGGTAAATATTGGGTAATTTGTTTCTCTGGTACCGAATTTTGCACGACGACCCCTTATTTTTACTCTTGATAATGTTTCCCATGAGAACGGTTTAAAGTTTCCTTGAGGAAAGTTTGGGCCGATGCAGGTTCAAATCTTTTAATTTCGAGGCGCGAACTACCTTAGTTACCTTTGGTTTCCATGCATCATGTATTTGCATTATTACGACATTGTTGTTATCTTCCTGTCGAATTTCAGCAGGATGTTTTTACAAGACGTGAATCCAATCGACGTCACACGTGTTTTGGCGACTAATATACATATGGATTAAACTGAGGGCTTTTTATCAGACTGAGGGAGCTTCTGTACTGAACGTTTTAAAGTCCAGTACCGACGAAGGGAAGTTGAAAAAAAACGACATTAATGGTCCCACATTTTGCGAGGACGATATAATTCAACCTGATGCCTCTTGCGGAGTTTTGCGAGAGTATTAAAATAATTTAGATACGCAGTGGGCATTTGATATTCACCTTGCGTTTCTAATTTCCTAGAAAGGCAGCACTTTCAAAGAAGATAATCGTACGATGTCTTGAGTAGTCGTATCATTTAATTTTCAAATATGTATATATGCAATCCGAATGCCAATGTGTAGTTTTTAAGCTCGCTGGCTTATGGAATTTCTAAGAATCAGTATGCCATCATTAGCATGCAGCCCGATGAGAAAGGAAGAAGTATGCAGTTCGACTTACAACACCATTGTTCGTCACTCCTATCTTCATAATTATAGGGATAATAATTGTGGCAATTAAACTGATGGTCGCATTGGAAACGTTCTTCTATACAATTTCCACTTTCGCAGTCAAAGCCTTTACAATTCGCACCTAATTATCAAACACGAACAAAAGGAGAAAACGATAATAAAATCAAAATTCTTGCACAAGTATACAGTTATTCTTCGAAATACATGTACAAACTTTACATACAATATTGGGCTGGATCGAAGAAAGCTTGGTCCACACTGAACAATTGTACATATCACCATAATCCTAGAGGGTAAAGTTGCTTCATTAATTCAGGGAATCTCTCTCTTTGCAAACTGACAGTTTTCAAAGTGAAGATTAGGCCAGTCTTCTTCAGATAGTATTTTGATGCTTACTGCCGTTGGACAAACCAAATTGGGCAAACTATGTACCTAAAATTATCTGAATGTCCTATTTACATTCGTCAATTTGATTATCAACATATAACACATGACTTTCCGATGAAACGATCGCTCTACTAAATTCTTCACTAGCTCCTTTTAACCTAAATTTGAATCATTAATTATTCCCTACCGCAGTACATTTCGTCGTGGTTACAATTAATGTAGCCATCACACACCAAAGCTTCTGGTATACAGTGTCCACCGCACCAATAACTTCCCGGTATTGTGCAATCTGAAGATGAAAGTACATTGAAATACTAAAAACATGTAGAACATCTGTCAATTCGTTCTGCATTTTCTTCGATTAAAAATTACATCACAATGAGTTGAAAACTCTCTCTCTCTCTCTCTCTCTCTCTCTCTCTCTCTCTCTCTCTCTCTCTCTCGGCAATAATACAGATCAGTTCACACTGTGTTGCTTGTATTAAAAATTATATACGTGGATTCACATGAGTTCATGTGAATATAGGCTTGTTTAATGTAAGCAATGACTCCTTGACTGTATCAATCTGCATATGCACAAACCAACCAGAGTTCAGGCAATAATCGGTGCTTATATTATAGAAGTACTATAGGGTTTTCATGCAGTTTCTCTCTTGCACACACACACACACAAACGCACAGACACACACACACACCACACAAACACTTACCACAATATTTCTCGTCACTCCAGTCGATACAGTCATTGTAACCATTACACACCGAATATCGTTGAATACAAACTCCATTGTCACAGAGATATGAGTAGTCTTCATCGCAAGCTATAGTTGAAACCATTAACATTAACGTAAATAAGTTGTTATTTTTAATTGATCATAACGATAGCAAGCTAGTCCAGTACAGCTTGCTACAGGAGATGGTTTATGCAATATTTGTTTTCTATAGCTTCTCTGCTAGGCGACAGGATGCAGTAACTTGTTAGTTCGAACCCGATTGAAAACACCCGGATTTTCTACCTTGAGTTTATAGCTCTGCTGGTGGATAGATTTGTCCCCGAGACTGTCTTTCGACTAGTTTAAGCAATGTATTCATTGCTTCGATAAGGTTTGTCTTCGATGTGTGATAGTGTACGAGCATGAATGTTTCCGAGATCTACAACGTGTAAAGGGATCGCAGTCACAAAAATGTAATAACTTAGTCTGGTTATTGGACCACTCTTTTTCTTTAGATTAGGGATTAGGCTGAGCGGTTCTATCTGTTGCTCATCAGCTTGCAAGTGACTGGATGCCGTATGTTGTTAGTTCAAACCAGCTTGAAAATACCCTATTTAATTGCATTTTATGAGGAGAGACTGCATCGTATTACACTCGAAATGATCATCATGGCTGATACAGAGTTATGACATTTGCATCAATTATGATTGTGAATAAAGTAGGCTAGATGTTGTTTTCATTCCATCTAGTAAAACTCAAGTACCCAGTGTTAATTTCATTCGCCAGACTCCCTAATGTTTTACGTAAACAATGTGTAAACTGCCATGGTTATCACTTCAGTGTAATACGATGCAGTCCCTCCTCGTAAAATGCTGTTAAAAATCGTCGACCACATCGATTTTACTGATGTTCATATCAGATTTTGGATACCCTAAAATGCAAATAGTAATTCCCTTCTCTCTTTTAGATGAATATTCTACAATAGCAAAACATTGTTATGCAACAATGCCAACGCCAACAAACATTCCACCATCTGGGTATATAGCTATGTGTACCTCTTGCATTCACACCAGTCTAGTCTCCTTACGAGTGACTCAAGTGGCCCACGAAGCAACGTCGTAGAGATGGCATTGCAAAATCGTTTATCCAGTAACCCCTTTATATAATTACGGAACATTTATTATATCGACTGATTCGCCATATGTCGGGAGAATAAAGAATAGTGATGTTTGTAAAGCCATTCTCGCGCTATACTTACTGCAGTTTTTCTCATCACTTCCATCGACACAGTCTGTATAGCCATTACACTGATAATAATATCCAATACATTGTCCATTGTCACATCTAAAATCGTCAGGCCAATCACACGCTAGAATAATATGTATCTGATTCAGTAATACATGTATATTATTAAGATCAACAAAACAAATTAATTCTATTATATGACAGAAATTGTTAGCTTTACACAATGATGCAGTAGACATGTATGCTTTCATGGTCATTGATTTGATACAAAGATTTACGTTACTAGCGCTTGTACGTCAGCAAAGAACAAGGATCCATTACATGCAAAAAACTACATCATCTCTAGGTAATTTTGATCTTGTATGTTTAATTACATTTAGAATGTTGTCGCTTCGCAATCGAACTAACAGTGTTTCTCAGTTTCCTAATGATCGAAAAATGGCAACGATTGTGCATCGCATCGTAAGATTGTGTTTATAATTTCGCACTACGCATAAGGTGTTGGCATTTCTTCCAAAACCTTTCAAAAAGACGGAACGAATTTGAAACCCTATTGCTGATTTCTGTAGTTTCCATGTCTTTTCCGGGGCTCAAGAAAGGTAACACTGATGGTCTCATGACCAATCTGTGTGGTAACGAAACCAGCAAATGTCACGGAAACTCCTTCCATCTATTATGTTTTGACTTTTAATTCGTCTTATATAGTGCTTGTTAAGTACGCTATAAGTTAACTCACGGCATTCAGTTTCATCTGTATAGTCGTTGCAGTTAGGGTAACCGTCACACACCTTATCTTCGTCTATACAACGAAAGTCGTCGCATCGGAATTCATCCACTTCGCATGCTGCAAAATAAAATAGTGAACCTTGTGATCACTTTGGAGTCTACATTCAAATATCGCAATAGACTCTTGCTTTAATGGGATATAGTCGTCGTAACTGCGCTCAAAGGTCGTACGGGACCCATATGACCAATGGCAACAATATATCCAAGGCACAATGGTCATTGATGACAGTTAAAACATGTCTGTCATGATGTATCATCGTATAATTTAAATGTTGCCGCTATGATGATGAGGTGCATCTTCATATCGAAAAACATTGTTTGTAAACGAGAAACTCTCACAGGCGCAGTTCCGACGACTATATCCCTTTAATGGTTTCATCAAACGGCAATGTAAATGAGTCAGGGGGCGCGGCTTAAAGTGAATCTTCCTTTTCAACGTCATCAGTAGATGCTCCTAATTTGGGATCGAAGTTGTCTACCCTGTATTTATGGTAACTGTTCGATCCAAACCTAGGGAGATATAGGAACTTACTGCAGTTCTTCATCGCTTCGATTAACTGGTTCTACACAATGCACACTATTATCTAACGCTGAAGCTGTTCCTCGACAACAGTAATCAAAACTATGAGAGTTCTTAAACCGTAAATCGTTCTTGAGA
>LD347706.1:55237-68710 GCA_001465055.1 Ptychodera flava
CCTACCGCATCGATTTTCATCACTCCAATCTAGGCAGTCATTGTATCCATTACACAAGAAGCGTGAATTTATGCAAAGCCCATTGTCGCATTCATACCTATCATTATGTATTGCACTACACGCTGCAAAAAGATAATAATAAGAAATGTTGGAGCTCATAATAGACATGAAATAATTTTGTGTCAAATCGTATAATAGATTACTCGTATTCATGCAATTTTGGTTCAGAAAGCCGTGATGGCAACCCTGTCACTTATTGATAATACTTCATTCGATGAGAGGGGAGAAGGAAATTTATCATGCGCGAACACTTTCAATAGCGATTTTCTTTTCATTTATTTGGCTTAAAAACAAAATTTTCAAATCATTTATACGTTTATGAAGTTCATCATTGTCAATTGATAAAACTGAAGGCAGGACATAATGTGAGACAACTGTATACCAGCTGTAAAACAAAGTTATAATGCAACACTAGTCCTTTCTATTGATAATGCTCGTGAAATGAAAAGTGGCATGCTTTCCTTCTGTTGTTTTCGCCGTTTTTAAAAGGTTGTTAAAATCAATCTTATGGGAATCGCATGAGAAACTTGACGTCTTCTTGAAATCGTATAATGTCTTATAAGAAACTGCAACCTTGGTAATAAACATATGTATAAGTGTTTACTATTGTGATGTCATTGATGTCATCGATGTAGAAGTTTTTATAAATCAATTAGCTTCTTGTATGAAAGGAAAGTAAATGAATAATCTTTGCTTCTAATATATTACAGGGCTTGAGATTCATTTGATGAATTTCAAGGAAGACAGTTCATTTATCAAATCCAGGAAGAGAGGGATGGAAAGTAGACCTATGAGGTCCCTAAACAAATTCTATGGCACATTTGGTGATGTTGTCGCCAAGTATGATACTTCCGTCACTCAAATGTTGAGTGAGAGCATACCTATCTGTGATTTTCATCGAATGGTTCATAAATACTGTATCACTCTCAAATTTAACAATTTTGACTTATCCAGATTGATTTTGTATTCTAGCTCGGTACGCTAATCCATTTCCTTAGGCCCTACCTCATGTCTCTGATGTATCAGGTAATATTTTACCTTGAATGGAAATTACTATTCAATATTAGGTAAGTCATATTGGTAATTTAACATCATCATTATTATGATCCATTGTTACTTTTTGATGATTTCCCCCACCTGTTGATGATAGAATCATTTTGCAAATATTGCTTTAAATTCAGCAAGTTACGCTTTGCCGTACTATAACTATAAAGCTGCGAAGTTTGCAATAAATGTCCCCTCTTCAACGCCTTAGGTCATTTTTATTATAAGCAACCGCTATAATAATAAGCATTAGTAATGTAGTTTGATTTGAATTTGAACAGGAAATACAACAGTAGGTCCGTACATTTAGCCGAAACACAATTGTATCGCAATAGCATTTGTAAATGTGATACCCGATGTGTTAGTCCTGAGTTCAACTAGAAACATATATTGCCATATCAATTTCTACTTGAACTCTGAAGTAACAGTTCTATTGGGTGTCAACATTGTACTTCACCTGCATTATATTTAATACTGGGATGAGACTAAGACCTGTTACCATCTCAGAGTTCAACCAGAAACATGTGACGGTATCTGGCGACGATGTACAAATACCGTCGACTTGAAGTACATCAATTTCAGTAAAATTCACAGAAAATGTTTGTAAACCGACAGCATATGTTGTAGATTGATTGCAAAACAAGTAATTTCACCAAAAACATTTTCCTCAACAGCTTGCAAACGAAAGTTTTGTGTTACTCTCTTCCGTCCTTTCAATCCTGAGAATTTTGTGTAAACTCCCCGTAGCTCACAAGTTCCCTTCCAAGTTCCGTTCATTCGTCATTCTTGTGTAATCATCCGAATACCATGCTGATTAAGGTCAATATGTTAACTAAAACACAAATCCATATCAAGCTCCCTAATTACAGAATAAGAGAATAGTTTGTAGATATTTCGTGAAAGTTGAGAGATTATACTTACGACAGTTCATCTCATCGGAATGGTCTGGGCAGTGTGGATATCCATCGCACCTTGCCCAACGAGGTGCACATGAACCATCGTGACAACTGAAGTAGTATGGCGAGCAGTCTAACAGCAGCACGGTTTTGGAAATAAATAGGTATAAAACAACGCCCACAAAAATCAATATATTTCATCACTGTAAAAGTTAATATCATGGTACACGCATTCTATTATTACCATGAAAATGTCTGTTTATTTCTGTTCAATCGTATCAGAAAAAAACATGGGGAGGAAATAATCGACTGATTTCAAGGATTTCAACAGTATTTAGAAGACGAAAGTAATTATTAATAAAACATGCCATGAACATTCAAAGAAATGTCCGATTTCAAAAGAACGTTCCTGAAAGATATACTGTCACCTGTTCCAATTTTGCCACAGTTACCATGGACAGAGAAAATCTAACCAATCACAGATTTTAAGCGGGTGGCCACTTTTTAAAAAAACGCCCTCACATGGGCATTTTGAATACCAAGGAACTCCCCTCTGACCATATATGGGCATATTTAGATTTTACCTTTAAATTGTCTTTCTTACCGCAGTATAGCTCATCGGCTAGATCTTCACAATCGGGATTTCCGTCACACCACAAGTCTTCGGGGATACAAGAATCGCCATCGTCACACTCAAAGTGAAACACAGGACAATCTGCCAAATCAGGAAATGAAATTTCGGACAAAGAGGCATAATGACTTCGCAATAGCTCTTTCTGGTAAGGGAACACCAAGAGAAACTTAACTCTTGACAACTACACATTTTAAGCAACGCAGCTTTAACTTATTGTGAAGATGTTGACTTTGAAATTCATCTGTTTTCAATTTTACATTTCCGGCTGATGTTTCATTTCATCACTCATGGTGAAGTTTTTAAAGAGATGAACATAATATAGTTCACTTTTGCGAACAACTGATTGTGCAGCCGAAAGCTGCAGTGGTCGTATTAGTGATACGTGATACATATGATTAAATACCAGTATCGACCGGTGTAATAATATTTGTACACTTATTCTTAGATCAGCTCTCGACATCTTAAAGAAACAAAGCCCGACTACACTGCTCTCGACCATATCGCTGTAAGCCAGTAACGCGCTCCATATACAGTATTATTTAAAATCACACTGACAGTTTTGTAAAGGCTGTCGCCCATGTCTGATTAACTTCAAGAACTACATGATGGTTAGCAACGGTCACTAAGGACAGACCGCGTTCCCTTCGATAACCGACAGAGGTAGTTTACTATCGACAAACGTTTTGGAAAATACATCGATAGAAGAAAATAATTCATGCAAGACATCAAAGTGGAATACTCACTGCAGTCCATTTCATCAGCCCAGTCTGAACAATCAGGAATTCCATCGCACTGCATGACGTCGGGCATGCATAAACCGTCAGCCTCGCATTCATAGTAACCTGGTGGACAGCCTGTCGAAATGAGATGAAGATGTTAAGTCAAAACAATGACCAATATCAGACCTATTCCAGAAAAAAAAATCTCGCATCTTACGACCCAAATTGCCTATTATCTGGAGGCTTTTGTATAATTGCCTCCTGTGATAACAGATATTTCTACAGCTAAAACATCAATGACGAAGTGTAACGTTATAATATTGTTATGCTAGATTCATTCTGTTGCATTACTGCGAGATACTTCAAATTAAACAATTGATTTGTTCTACGAAAGTGCTGTCACTGGCCGCATTCAGATATATTCCTACTTCTCTTTTTATATACAAGCTTAGGCCTATATCAAACATATCACAAAATGTCCCCTGTTCGACGTCATACGACGCACATGTAAGAATGCATACATGTGTGCATGTACACACACACACACACACACATAGACACACACACAGACACACACACTCATTATCCATCCATCCATCCATCCACCAACCTAAACCCATCCATCCATCCATCCATCAAAGCATCTATCCGTCCATCAACCAACCTAACCTACCCAACCACTTAACCATCCACCCAACCGCGCATGCACGGACGTATATTTACATGCAAACATACATACATACATACATACATACATACATACATACATACATACATACACTACTTACTGCTAGTATAATACACTACTTACTGCTAGTATAATTTTGTGAAAGATTGTTGATTCTGTTGATCTGTAAAGAAACGAAAAATTCACAGTACATTGTAAGACAAATTAGAAATGACGTTGCCATACGTTTTCTATTTACCTTCAATATGTCCAGTATTACAGGTATGTCTAAAATGATCGCAATCATACAAATCCATAATCTGAGTAGGTCAGAAGTCGTAAGACAATAGTTGTAAACATAGACACAAAACAGCACAGAACAGACAGTAAATAGACGGTACACACAGCAATTAAGTCATTTCCAAATTAAAATAACAATTTCCCCATTTTTAAAAGTTATTCATTCGTTATTCATAGGTAATGTTTAAAGCGTTCTTGAAATCATACTTTTACATAACAATACACTCACATACCCTTATAATAGCCTATAGTTTGTTTTGCTGTGGTGTGGGAATACAGCAGAATTTTAACTGCTTTGAATAGACAATCATCATAACACTGCCAATATAATTAAAGCAACCCAAATTAAGTTCCCCTTCCAATAATGAATGATGATGATGATGATGGACATATCGAAGATACCACTTCCTGTCAGGATCACTTAGCACAATCACACTCAAAGCGGATGGGACAACCCTTTGTGCGATAGGAGAAAACTAAATAAGCACAGATATTGTCCTTCTGTCGAACACACAATACACATGTCATCAATGGCATACCGCTTACACAATTACTTCACTTATGATAAACTTTGTTTGTTCATTAGGTACTCATTTTGCAGCAGCAAAAACATTAATGGAGATTTCCTTTGGACGTTTATTACATTCATAGATGTGATTGCATATAAGTGCATTGATTTAAAAAGGAACATCCTGGGAGTTAGCGTGCCGTGTGAACGATGTACGGACCGCTTTCCATAGTTACCCGGTCCCGCGAAGCCCTTCGACGTTTTCAACTTAAAAGCGGATGTTTAACGCTGGCTGTAAAATATCCATGCGCGCACTGCTATCTTGACCTTCGTTAAAACTCTGCTGGTCGATAATGGAAAATTGTTTGAGAATGCCCTGTGCATGTAACTAGGCCTAAATGTCATATAGCGTTAACTGTGAAGAGCATGTAATAAATATATTATTGCCTGAATACATGTGTTTATGTGCCCTCGCGGCAGGAGACAATTTACCCTCCTGGCGACTGGTTAATTGTCACCTGCTCTCGGGCGATAATACATAGTATTGTACTCGAAATTATGCTAACTTATACGGCTTACAATTTTGCAAATTTACATGTATAGTTTTTATGAATAATGTAATACCTATCTGAAGATGTTGTCTCTATTCCGTCGGGAGAAATATTCTGATGGCAAATGTAGGCTAATATAAGACTGATCAGCTTGATATGGATATTGCGGCATTCAAAAGAGCAGAAGTTTGTAGTAAATTTACCTTATCAATATGAGACAATCTTCGCAGACTGTCTTTATTATATCGTTGAGCGGCTTCTTCTTGTTTTACATACCAATCCTTATGAATAGTCGCGATGTCATACTTTTCATGTTTAATCTTGCTTCGGTCGTAACGAGTCTGCTAAAATATGTTACAAAAAGAGCAATCAGATCTCGAAAGGTAAACGTTTGTTTTTAGATCGAGTGTTCACAAATGAGCGAGCTTGTGCCTTACCACTGTTAGTCTATCTCTTGATGCGATAAGTCAATGACGGTGCACAAGAGGGAATCTAGGTAAAATGTTACGGAAATATTCAATTTTTTAAATGACAAGAACTGATTTGTGAATGAGTATTAATTGAATAAAAATGCAAATTTACATAATTTCACAGTAATTGTTTGTTAAGAAGTATTTATTTAGGCATATATCTATAATGGAACAAATGTTACACATAACATCGTCGTTAATAATTTCATGACAGTGGAAGCTATTAGTGCACATTAAACGACTTTCATAATAAGGAAAGGATTTTGAGGACACTTGTTTCGTATGCCGGCTTTATTCTCAGGAACAGCAAATTCAATGCCCGTTCACTATGGAGCGCAAAATATTTCAAAAATATTTATCATCATTGTAAAAAAATAACACTCTTAATTTTTCTTTCAAGTGAAATATAGAAAAGCACCAAGCGACAGTCGTCACTCTATCGATCTCTAAAACGCGTTTTAGACTCCGTAAATCGAATTTTCAGAGTACGTTTCTGGCGATACAAAATTGGAAATTTGTCCCGAGCCATGACATTTTGGAGCTGGAAACTAGGAACATCGCCCTCATTGGTAGCTATTTCCTCAATAAGTCAAGATAATTGCAAAAAAAGTGAGTCTCGCCGTTCCGCGAGTGTAGGGGAAACACTTGATAGACTCGTTTGATTGCGTTCAGCATTAATAGACAATAGAAATACTAGCTCCATGACTCAAATATGTATAAATCTTAGACTCTGATGTTAAATATGGCGACATCAGCACTATACATGTACACGCTGGCATATGGGACAGCTGAAGTATAAAGGTGTCGAAGTTCGAGTCAATACCAGATTCGAGCAATCATTAACAAATTTACAATATCTTGTCTTGCACTCATAAACTTTGGCCGGCACGAGAGGAAAACTTGTGATCAGAAAGAACCACTTCTAGATTTATCACGTCGATGAAACTGTTGTAAAGTACGAACCGGTGGTGATCATTCGAGTCAGTCTTGCTTATTAGCGACCACAGTCAACCTCATTTACGTTATGGTCGTGAATGTGCAGATAGAACAGTGTGCAGATTGCGTGCCGTAAAATAAATTCTTTGTTTGCCTTTTCTTGGATTTCTAAAAAAATCTACCAGCCAGCGAAAAACACTTACACAGAAAAAACACAACCTAGATCAATACTATAAATTTTAACTTTAGAATATCGGTTTATTGGTGAAAATATAAAACTCAACTATTGTATTTACGATACAGTGTTTCTTGTGCTCTTCATTAAGCACATTGAAAGCAATATTTTGTACACAAATTGCACTGTACAGTTACTGTCTTGTATAAGTACAAGCATGCGTAGAGTTAGGTGATGTGAGACTGAACAAAACTTCCATGATAAACAATGGCAAAAAAACACCATACCAGTACATAATGTACCACATGTACAATGGGACAGTAATCAACTGGTTGTGTCACGAAGATAGTTTGTCTCTGAGGAAAGTTTATGCACCAGGTGGTCATAGGTACCAGCAAAATTATTAATTAAAATAACAATATCTAAATTATGTACACAAAGCATATTTGCGACAAATGCAAAAACACACTATATTTATTGCGAGTATGTTTACGCAGTTTGGACGGAAACAAGAATATATTTGAATTATATTTAGAATGATTAAGGTAGTCAACACTTAATGAAGGAACATGATTATTTCACGTGATGGGATTGCAACGTGTCAAAGTGACATTATAATATTTAATATTTAGGATCGAGACCTGTATTAATGTTTATAATTGGACAATTATCTTTAATTCATATCTATTGTATGATCAAATCCGAGCCTTAAAGATAACGTTTAAAATCCCATTCTAAAATAATACGAGAAAGGGAATACAAAGGACAAAGGTGTAAAATACAAAAGACAGAGCTGGAGGACAGAATGGCCAAAGAGTAGTCCAAGACATTTAGGAAATTGCGGGAGAATTGTAGATGGCACCTGCTAAGCTTGTTTACCGAGAAATAGAGTATATGCTGTACTGACGGACTCTGAACTTTTTTGTGTTGTAAATTGAAAATTCCCAGTACCTATCTGAAAGCTAAAACGAGCCGATAAATACAACAGGTCACGGCAGGAAAACAAGATAAACAACACAAGAAAAAACGAGTAGTAATAGTTGTTTTGACAACCTGTACACTATGCATTTTTAAATGTTAGGATAGAACAAAAAATGTTCTTTCAAAACCTGACAATTTCAAATGTTAAACTGCAAAATTTACTGAGTCTAAAAAGTATGTAGTTGTCACTCTGAAAACAAATAATAAACATCCTGGTAAAAGTTGAAACTCTCCGTTTTCATACAATTACAATTTTTGTAGTAAGAAGAGTGGGTAGCTGAACAAATCATGACAACCTTGATTGCAAATCTTGCTTTTCAAGTGTCTCGAGTGTCAAATAATACTAGTCCTGAGCATGTTGAGTTCAATGCTCCATTAGCTGTAACTTCTGGCTATTTACTCTGAATTCTGAATTCTGTGTATCGACCATTTTTAGCCTAATTCCAGTAGCGCTAATCGCGATTTAAGGTTTGTTATGGAATATAGCTGCAAGCGTGAGACATCGGACACCGCGGTTGTTGTTGCAGCTTGAGCTGAGCCATACAAATTCGAACGAATTAGTGTGACTTTTAGTATGCATTATAACACAAACAGGTTTTATTTCTATCGTTCTTCCGGAAAATTCGGACAAATATTTATTGTTTTGTATAGATGAAAGAAAATGACGTTCAGTGATCAACGGTACTGTATAGTAAAATGCCAAATATTCTGCTTGTACAGACAGCCAATGCCGAATGGCCATTGCTTATTTGACAACTGAATTCTAATCCGGACTTATAAAGTGACCAAATCGTTTGGTAGCAGAAAAAACGTTCAAAATAAGAGCAACTTCAACAACTATTTGGAGAATTCAACAACGAACAATTCACCGACGGTACCTGCTTGCCCCAGTTCAAATCCAATGTCATGATCAATCGCGGAAAATCCTATGTAAATTCAGTTCAATTCCTCATTCGAAGCTAAACCAGTCTAGAATTGTTTTTGATCCGTCTTTTGCGGAGACCATAACAACTTCACGCCCTTGCGCCGACATGAAACCTTTGAGGGAGAAATCAACTTGTGAAACTATCGATCAATCATATGGTACACAAGTCCGCAACAACAGGAGAAACAAATTTAAAATTTACGTACAGCGGCCGATATACCCTTTTACGATAGATAGTCTTACTTGTAATGGAAGGATCTACAACACTAGCATTCTTGCGATATGTAAGTACACTGCTGCGTGATGGCACTCTAGATGTGTCATTGCGGATAAAGGAAGGGCATAAGGCGCCGTATTTCGAGCAGACGATATGGGTTTGTTTTTCTGATTTCGCCCAAAAGCCTACCCGCACGCGGAAATCAAACAAAGGATTTATTTTACGGCGCCTAGTCTCATGTACATATAGCGAGATGACTCTGAGAATAACGGTTATACTGAAAGAAACAAATTCGAGTTCACTCTAAATTGCAACGTCATCCTCATGGGCTTTAAAAATCGTGTGAAATACAAAAACCTCTCCGCTCGGCCGCCGGTGAACAACAGATTGTTTATCGTATTTTATGTTG
Organism: Ptychodera flava; assembly: GCA_001465055.1. Taxonomy (NCBI): domain Eukaryota; kingdom Metazoa; phylum Hemichordata; class Enteropneusta; family Ptychoderidae; genus Ptychodera; species Ptychodera flava. The sequence goes on from LD347706.1 coordinate 64,730, forward strand.
CTGTGCATAGCCTGCCGGAAAAGTTACAGCGAATCATTCAGAGATTAATATCGTTTTCAACTTCTTTTCCCTTATCGGCATTGAGGTTTTACTGTCAACGTCAAATCTGATTCAATTCTTTACATGTACTTATTTCGGAAAAAGTGCGAGCTTTGTTGAAAGACAAACATATAACTGTCCTGAAAATGTTATGCTATCCTACAAGAACATCAAGGGAAAAGATTCTAATGGGGAAACTTCGTTTTGCCTTAGAACCTCAAATTTACACGTACGAATATTGCCGCACTTGTAACCAGTCAATAAATACCCGTATATTATATTACTCCTTACCTGACTTTGATGGAATGTATCAGCAGATATAAACACCAAGGTAAAAAGGCAAAAGAGCCCTATCTTGCATGGCTTATACGAAAGCATAGCTGGAAAAGATAACAATTTTATATTGATTTTGTGACCAAAAAAAAAAAACATGAGAGCAACAAGGAATATCACGCACACTAAATCTGCAAGATCAGCTTTGAGATCTTGTGAGACTGCAGTTCTAGCTGCATACTTTCGTGTAAACTGAATAGTTGTGCAGAGCGATCTGTAGCAGTTTCAAACACGGAAAATTAATTTAGACACTGTGCGTTTGATTTGCCGTGATGCCTTTGCCTGCTGCTGAAAGATGTCGGTAAAATGAGAATAGCACCTCTCTTACCGTAGCTGAACCGCATGCCCCGCCGTTGTCAGTTAAAGAAAGGCTTTGTGCTTGGACCTTTATACGCTTGCACAGAGAACTCAGATCTCACGATACTTTCCTTATCCTGTACTTGAATAATCTTTTCATGATAAGGCGTATAACAGGTGGTCAGCTTTCCCTGAGGATAAATGGTTTTTCGAACGAACTTTTCACAGGTGTCATGAATAGAAAGTTAATAGGACAATCACCATCATAATTTTAGCACTTAGGTTAGACATGTTTATAATGGTAAGAATTGTTCAACTTAGTCATATATTTCAGAAAACGTGGGTATGATCCGAATTGGAGTAAGTTTGTGTTTGCATTGCTCCACTAAAATTAAGCTAATTTATCGTACTGAAGTGGATTTCAGCTCGCTGTGATGTCTGATGTACTTTGCTCTCAAACAGTTAGTAACTATCGTCTCTTCATACCACGCGTATTGCTTCTTTTGTAATTTCGGTAATTAAAACAGGAAAGAATTAAAAGAGTGGAATAAAAAGTTTGAACCGTAGACAGTAGTCTCGCTTCTGCTGTCTATGACTCGCTCTCTTAAGCGTTCACTAACTATGATCTGACTGACTCGCTCACTGATTCTTAAACAGCCGGTGGTATATGAATAATGGTGTAGGGTAATTTAAGGAGAGACTCCGCTGTGTTATCTGTAGTAGACTATGAGCAAACATGTCATAAAACCACAATAATTTCAATTTCAATCAAACATGGATTACCACCATTAATGTTATACGAGAATTGTTTACTTCTCTTGATAACAGCATGATAAGATATATGAAAAGGGCTGCTCGTTTCTGGAGTGAGAGAAATTAATTAAAATGCTGTATAACTTAGCGAAAACCAGGAAAACTCACAGGGAGCTATATTTCTGTCAAGTGGCATGGGAAATCGAACATGGTCTCAATATTACGGTTACCGTACAATTTCTGTTGCCTGTTTTGAGTGTCGTGGGCGACAGTTGTGTGATAAATCATTCGTGGACAATCTGAAGTCACCCACGTGGCAAAAGAATAAGAGCTATAGACAAACAGCAAAATTGGAATCGTCGAAATATTACATTTCATTGCATTGCATTGCAATGCGATCAGATACTATTGTGTAAATTGTTAATAGCTCAGTCGACTGTATCGAAGACAGGTAAATTCTTCATTTTTAACCAATTTTGAATTCAAGTTACCCGCTTTTTAAAGGAAAGTAGGAATCATTTGAATATTAAATACAACGAAATTGCAATGTATTAAGTTCTTATAATGACGTGCAATTTAAAACTGGCATATATATTTTATGGCAGTCGCTACGGTACATCTCATCTGATAGGACAGCTTCAGAAGGACAGTTTGAGCCAACTTGGAGAATGTGTCTCAAAATATTATTTTCCGAAATGACAACATGGTGACAAAAACACCAGGATCTAAGTTCAAATATATTGCACAGCGGATTGTTTACTGACGAAGCTGCGAGGACTATATCGGAGTAGTAAGAAATACAAAGACAGAAACCAGGGCCTATATGAATTATTGTCTATAAAAGCCAGCTTTTGAAATCAAATTTTCACAGCAAAGCCATTTACTGACATTAGTACCGGGTCAAGCGATCGCATGAAGACTCGGCGCGAATCAAAGATCTCAATAACTCCATCATCATGATGTGTGGTACATGAATTGCGTCTGAGGCAATGGCGAATGGGCTTATGTAAAACGTTTAATTTTTAACCTAAGTATTGATATCTCTGTTCAACAAAAAGTGCCAGCTAATATGTGATAGCTCGCATAATCTGGTCCCCTGCCGCATTGCTACTGCTGGCTGCACTGCTCACGACAAAAGGGGTTAGGTATGGACTATTGTAAGCATGGCTATCATTGGTTAATAGTACGAGCGTAGTGTTGCATTGAATTTATTTCAAACGTGGAGCTACCTTGGAAAATTTTATTTGTCCATTTTACCTCGATGGTTTCCCGAGACAAGCATCCTATGTCGACATTAAATGAAAAATGGAAAATCACTTATTTTTGAGTCACTGCTGTATGTGCCAAAGGAGGGATAGTCTGTCACGTCAGAGAAAAAAGCACAGACGATAATCGTCATTTCATCACTAAAACCCATCATATAAGTAGAGACGGAGACTTCACAGTGACGACAGGCAAATAACTTCAACGTTGGATGTTTCGTCGTCTTAATATTCTAGCTTGCCACATTATACAGATGTTCAGGAGGTGACCCCGGCCTACCCACAAATACATGTACACGCTATGGAGATGACCCCGGTCTATCGACAATACAAATACATGTAAAGCTATGGAAGATGACCCAGGCCTATCCAGACTACAAATACACAGCACGGAAGGAGACCCTACCTACAATACAAATGCATGTACATGGTATGGAAGATGACCTCTGCCTTTCCACAATACGCATACATGCCCACAGTATGGAAGATGACTCAGGCATACCTAGAATACAAATATATTATACACTATGAAAGATGACCCAGGACTATCATCAATACAAATAGTCTTTAACTGTATTTATATTTTGGATAGGCCTGGGTCATCTTTCATAGTTTGTACATGCATTTGTAGTGAGGATAGGTGTGGGTCATCTTCCATATTTTGTACATGTATATGTAATGAGGAGAGGCCTGGGTCATCTTCCATAGTTTGTACATGTATTTGTATTGTGGGTAGGCTAGAGTCCTTTTCATAACGTGTACATGTATTTGTGGATAGGCCGGGGTCACCTCCTGCAATGATATGTGTACATGAGAATATGTACTGAGTATTGTATTATGGATAATCCAGGTCATCTCATCTGCATAGGTCACAATATCAATAATAATAATAAAATTGTATTGCTTGCTCGTAAATATAGGATTTATATCACATGCACATTTTGTGGCAATAAAAGTGAAGATATGCATAGTTCCGAGCATCGTCTAGTTGAAGGTTAACCTCAAGTGAGCAGCGCAGCCAGCGGTAGAAATGGGGAAGGGGACCAGACAAACAGCTCGCACATCGACCTCTAGAGTTGGTCGCAAGGGGTCATATATACCCCGACACAGTTTATAGACAAATATTGAAAATCTTTTCGAAGGTTTAAATCGTATTGAATAATGAGATGTTAATGGAATCAAAATTAAACTGTCGAAATAGTCATGAGTAGTTAATGAGACGGTATAGGACACTTGGGTAAGTTAGGGGGTCTTTTTGGGGTGGGAAAGATATAGAACAGTTGGGTAACTTAGGGGG
>LD347710.1:22175-54355 GCA_001465055.1 Ptychodera flava
ATATCTCATTATTTTCTGTATTGTTTTGTGTCAGATCTTCTAAAACTCAATTGATTTTTCACAAGACGTCATCCTGTTTTACTCGCACTTCATTTAGAGTTCAAATCGCGGGTTCAAATACAAACCTAAGACCAGTTGAAACTGCATGTCGCCCTCTCGTGGTAAATCGGTAGATTAAGCATCGGTCAAATTCGCATTCTTCGACTCCTGTCACTTTTGAAGAATCATCATCACAGCACAGCTACGTTGATGTCGTCAAATAGCAACGTCGTAAGATGTAACTACGCAGTGTTCAGACGAGACTATGTTAAGCTATCAAGTGCAAAGTTTGTAAAATGTTCATACACAATACATATGTCGTCCAAAGGTTTTGTTAAATGTTGACTTCGATGGTAGGGGAATAAAATTTATGAAAATGGTTGGCTTGTCAATGCATATTGTATTCCTTGTGGATCCTTGGATGCTGGTGTATGTCTTGAATGATTACAAGAACATAACAGAACTGTTTTGAAAGTAATATCATGAAAACAATAGGAAAATGTTTCAGCTCTTTAGGATTTTAGGAGTTTATCCTGACATAGAACAGTTGTCTGTGGGAGATCAAGAAGCAAATTTCAGATGCAATGCAATTCTCTCAGTGTGTGGATACCTTGACCAACATCCCTGTCAGTGTATGGTGGCGCTATATATGAAATCTTACAACGCTATACAGCGGCCGACATTTCGGCATTCATTAAAAGCTGTACGATTTATTGTACTTGCGGTAATCATCCTTAAATAATTAAGAACACTTTGGACTACAATTTATGCAAAATTCGCTATCTCATCATAATAGAACATGTTGTTTTGCATTTTTTGGTGTTTTTGTTATCATTATTTAATTCTTAGGAAAAGAGTGCATTACACATACGTCACATGATACACAAAGGGAGAACACGATAAAAGAACAAAAACACTTCGATGCAATACATACATACATATAAATATATAAATATATAAATATATATATATATATATATATATATATATATATATATATATATATATATATATATATAAAGCATAGAGCAGTTTCTGAAAACGATAAACTGCAACATTATAAAAAAATAAAAAGTAATACATAACTGGTTAAAATTTGAGTACAAAAGCAATATTGAATAATCGTTCCTTATCAATGTCACTGTGGAGAATTACAACATCCTTCTCAGAGCGCCACTCCGCTTGGAGCGGGACTTCAAGGTCAGGTGGGACATTCGCGCATTGGTTATATCTACATATATGATCTACAGTCACGTGTACCTTCACTTGACACATTAACACTAATCTGCTGGCATCTGATACACATTTACCGAAATTTAAGGTATGGAATAAGGTTAAAGAGTTCATTCAATTCGACAGTCACTTATTGTTTTGTAAATGCCAATCAGTGTGCAAGTATCAGCCATCGTCTACCTGTAATTACGTATCCTAGGACCGCGTTGTCATGGTTATAATGAGTTGCTATAATTCCCATTGATACCTACAATTAACATTTAGTATGTGCCGAGACATTTCTGAGATTCATATTTTAGAAAACTGTGCCGAGAGAGAGGGTTATCTTTTACAAACCGAACTCAGTGAGGAGTGTAGAATTTTACCTGGCTCAATAATTTTGGATTGAGTAGTTCCCCTCATTAGACATAAAATCCGATTATACTTAGCCCATGCCCTGCATTTACTTCTTCAACGAATATGTTGCCAATTCTGTTATACAATGCTGCTAAAGGGATCAAAATAAAAAAACAGTCGAATATGCAGCAGTCAGCCTAATTCCAGACAGCGCCCTCAACACTCTTCACTGTCATCATCATTATCATCATTATCATCATCATCATCATCATCATTATCATCATCATCATCATCATCATCATCATCATCATCATCGTCGTCGTCGTCGTCGTTGTCGTCGTCGTGGTCATTGTTATCTTATTGTCAAAACGATCATATATCCCTTTTTGTATCATGCATAAATCAATTTAAATTTACTTTTGGTACCGTGGCAGAAATGTACAATTATTCGTCATGTTTACAACGCCTTTCGTTGAAGTAAATTTGTGAAACATAAAAGTAACCGGTATTATTAGGTATTGTTATGTGTTTCAATTAGTTGATTTAAGCAGTAAACCATATGCATAGCATTCAGTTACCATACATTTGTCATTTTATAGACACATGGCAGGATGGAGTTATCGCATAATATAACATCTGAGCTTAATCGTGGTTTCTAGAAAAAGCCCCCGGAAGGTGAACTTGGAGGTCATGCAAACAAAGTACGGCATATAATGATTTTTCTCGACTGAATAGAATCAGTTTTTATTTCTCATTTAGACTGTGAAGCACATTTGAAGGTAAAGGCACATCCTCATGCTTTAGTGAAGGAAACTGGTTTTATCATGATATTCCATCAGGAGCCTAAGTACTATACCCTTTAGACCATGGCTAAAAGATCACTCCTTTCTCCATTTGTCTGAGTGCTGAAATTTCCAGCAAATCATGTTCTTTATCATGTTAGCTATATTTATATGAACGATATTCCGTGTTATATTCAGTCGCAAAATATGAACTCCGAAAAGTACACTCTAAGGTGAAACGTTTGCCAATATGTTCGAACTGTAAATTGAGGCGTAAATTATAAATTAATAATTTGCATGTATACCTGACACCGATTATATCATGTTTTCAAGATAAACTTTTCGACATAATTGACTACATTTACCGACATCTCAAGATGATGTATAAGATCATTATACACCCGATGCTTCCATTCATAAACCATGTTCATTTTCTGTTTAAATTTGTTCACCTGGCGCTTACTGGGAGCCGTACGTTATAACTGTAATAAATAATTCACAAGACAGAGGGAGACTTCACCAGCTGGTACGACATGTGGCTTACAAAGTGTCATGATAGGATGAACAAATAGATTTGCACTTTGCAATCAAATGAAAAAGTGTGAACAAACCAATCGAAATCTACTAATTACACTAATTAGCTGTAACGGTTTTGCTCCCTGTGCCATGTTTCTTCTACAGCAAGCTTCGTGTTCAAACAGAAAAAGACATTCGTACTTTTGTTTCAGAGAGGGCAACACAGGCGTGATGTGATTGCAGAGCTCATTCTCTGACACCTATGTTGTAAAGTGTTATTTGCATAACATGGTTTCTTTTAATGTTTACAGCATTGTTGATTATTTAACTAATTTGTGACAGTTGTGACAGATGTCTGTCCGAGAATCAATACGACTGTGCTAGCATGTGTTAGATGTTAATAAGTTTTGACATATTAGCATTTTGACAGTTTTACGTTGTATCAGATTTCACTACAGACAATTTACAAAGTCTTATTCTATCGCATGCTAGGTACAATTGTTTTCCTTTGTTTTCTTATTTAATTTGCGAGTTACAAGTAAGCAGACCATTTTCACTTGGCACCTCTGTGATGTTATGACTCCACAGCTATGCTTTTCTGCGTAATACAAAAAACTTATGATTTGTCATGTTTGACGGAAGACATTACAATTAATTTAAAATGAATACTTTCAATTTAACCTCCCGCTCCCATTTTATAAACAATCCTTCAGAATTTATCTACATATTTCACGCAGTAAAATAAGTGTGGGACGGCTGTGGTGTTGACTCAATCAATTAATCCGCTGATGAGGACAGCCGATCAGCAAGTTGGCAACGTTTGCGGAACAATTTATAAGTGTGTACACAGGTTGGAGAGGAGATAAGGACTTGTAAGTAATAAAGAAAGCATTCAGACGGTTTGGAGTCAAAATCTTTATTTGAAATATCACAGTCAAAATTAATAAAATTACTTGTAGTAATAGAGAAAGCAGTCAGACGGGTTGTAGTCGAAATCTTTACTTGAAATATCACAGTCAAAAATAAGTAAAATAAAATAAACCCGTGCACAAAGAACCCTACCCCAACCCCAGGGGACTGATTCCTTTACCCTGTGGTCTATACTTAGTAAGCGTATTCTCTTGTCGCCTCTCACAACACGTAGTGAGAGGCGACATTCACCTTTACTGTCATATGCTTCAATTGCAATCAACATTGTAACACAAAAAATACGTCAATTAATATCGCATCACTATTGCCAATGTTTATGTGATTATTAAAAGACTGAATTAGGTGGTGCCTTAACTTGAACAAATCAAACGTCGTTTTGTATATTTTTCAGGGTGATTTAGATGAATTTTACTCATAAAATGTGCTTGTGTGGCTATGTGTGTGGAATATAACAGCTCTTCAATATATGTTCTTATATTTTATGAGGAGCATTTGTCGAACTTTACATGATGAGCCTTCCCCACCCCTGCCAAAGACTGGTTTTAATATTCACACGTGCGCTAGACTGAAAGATCCGTCGCTCGAGGACGCACTCTACGTAGAGAGTAGAGAGCATCCTCGAGCGACGGATCTTTCAGTCCAATATGTGTATGATCAGATTAGAGCTACTATCGTCACTGACATACTTAGGGAGCGTTCAGTTATTACCGCCGGGGGTGGGCCGGCAAATCCGGGGGGGGGGGGTTTCACCTTAAATTTGAAAACTGCAAAGGGGGGGGGGTTCATGTATTTTTCAAACAGCTCAGAGATGGATCATTTAATTTTCATAAGTATCCATCAAAAAGCAGTTTCAGTGTTCAGAAATATTCTATGAGATAAAAATGATTCGCTGCATGATTTCATTCTCCGAAGTCATTTAACTGTAAATCTGAACAAAAGTATAATTATCTGTCACATGAACATCTTGCCTTGGCAACTCTGGGGCTTGTCTTATTTTAAATCGAGCTCACTGGGGGCAATGAACAATTTCTATTGCTTACATGTTAGAGATATAACAAGTTTTTTCAGGGAAAATATTTAACAGTTACCTGTAGACTACTAGTACCATGAAAAAATTAAGGTGAAATTCTAATATCATAAGTGTTGTCCATATCTGAACTTTCAAATACTGTATTTGATTCAAGTACATTTACATCAATTGTCAAACGCCTATTAAAGCACAGATTAAGTTACTTTAGCATTGTTTTATCATAGACTCCAATGTACAGTGAATAAACATTTCGGTGAAATTCCAAAATCCAATTTCTTACACACATATCAACTTTTAACCATCCTAGTCTAAGTACTTTAAAATGAATTACACAGATTTAGCTAGTTTTGTATAGGAAAAAAATTTTTCATAGTTTCCTCATAGACTCATGTATAGTGAATCAATATTTCGGTGAAATTCTAAAATCCGATTTCTTGCACACATTTTCATTTGTAACCAGCCTAGTCCAATCAAATACACATAAGCGAGAGTACATAAATACACATTTACCCATTTTAGTATTTGAAAAAAATCATGTATAGTTTCCTCATAGACTCCCATGTACAGTGAATCTCCATTTCGGTGAAATTCCAAATCCAATTTCTGGCGCACAAATCCATTTGTCACCACCCTAATCTAATCAAGTACATTAAGACGACTCATCAAATGTTTATAAATATACAGATATAACTAGTCTTGTATTACAAAAAAAAATATTCATAGTTTCCTCCCATGTATAGTGGATGAACATTTTCAGTGAAATTCCAAAATCAGATTTCTTGTACACATAATATGCACCTCTAACCATCATATTCCAATCAAGTAAAATTATGTTAACTATCCAACGTCTGTATGCACAAGTATAGCAAGTTTTACTTTGGAAAAAAAAATTATTCTCAATTTTATCACAGACACCCATGTATAGTGGATGAACTTTTTAGTGACATTCTAAAGTCAAATTTTTTGTACACATACTAGTTGTAACAACCCTATTTAAATTAAGTACATTTATCTCAATTATCAAATGTCTATAAATGCATAGATATTGTTAGTTTTGTATTGATATACATAGTTTTCTCATAGACTACCATGTATAGTGAATCAACATTATCAAAAGCTGATTATCAATTAAATCCAAATATCAAAATTTTGTACACACCTGCACCTTTGCGCAAAAATATTGCGATCCATCTGTAATTTCTGTCCAATCCCTTTGAGGGGTAATTTTAAAATTATAGCAAGCCAGAAGGGGAAATTTGAACATTAACACTTTGTGAGTTTGTAAGGGGTCATTTGAAAAAAATTGAGTGTCTTTTTTGGGGGGGGGATTCTATCACCTCCCCCCCCCGAGGTGTTTGTGTGTGCAGCTTTACTCACGCAAAGTGGGGGATGGGCATGAAATTTTTGTCATCTTAAGAGGGGGCATCAATTTTTTGATGCAATGAGTAGGGGTTTCACTTTTATTACTGATACGCAGGAAGACTTTGCCGGCCCACCCCCGGTCATAATAACTGAACGCTCCCTTACACCTTTCAGCCCGCAGAATTTAGATCATTTAAAATTTTACTTTTACTGTAAATCTGTTCAGTGGGTATGTACTATGGGATCGTTGCCATTGTCTCCGACTTATACACACTGGTAAACATTTCTCAGTTGATACGTGGCTTCTTCCCCTAACAGAAATGTGTAAAATCTCTGAACTCTCAACTAACGAACCGAAAGTCGAATTTTATTAATGAACACTCGTGGAAAGGCATATTCTCATGATGAACACGTGCCACAAGATATCGTTGTGCAGTTTCCCTGCAATATCAAATAGCATGTCAAAGAATATATCGAAGTAACCCTGTACGATGAGTACTCAATGAACGGGTCCATCGAGCGACAACTGAAAATTGAACGTTTACAGAATGATTACAATGTGAAATGTTAGTTTTAGGGGTCTATTTTGCCATTTTCTATTACCATAGTGACTTGCATATTGATATAAAGAACATCACTTAGTTCAGGTAAGTCATAACGGAGTCTATCGATATCAATCCTTGATTTTTGACTCTGTTAAGAAAGTGGCCATGATTATCGAGTTTCTTAAACTTACCTCAAATTTACTAAGTTTTTAAACTTAAAAAAAAAGGTCAAATTATGATATACCGGCTACATGGTGCCATGAAGTCGATATCCCATAGTATGGTACTGAAGACAATAAATTTAGAAATTGTTTAAAAGCTTGCGCAGCTCAATTTGCGACTGACTTTATACATGTTGATAGTGTGTGGTATTTTGTTTCTCTAAAGTATAAATGGTCCAATTGTGGGCAGTGTTACTTTAATTTGCATATTGTGGCGTTCCTGTTTCAACGCACTCCGAAATACCGCCACATATTGGTCTGTCGGGTAAAACTACGGTGACATCTCTAAAATGCCCGGATATTGCACGATGGCAGAGACTTTCAGAAGTCACAGTTAGTACCCAATTACAACAATGAAATCCTCGCTGAAACGTAGTATCAGTAAGGAGAATCATGTGGTCGGAAATGCTATTTTTCAAGACATAATTGTATAACATGTCAGGCTGATCCATTATCTTAATCACCATGGTAACTGAATTCGGTAATGTTTTTATCGGATTCGAACTCACGCCGTACGGTAACCGAGAAAAGAGACAAGCCATCAAAACCACTCGATACATCCCCATGTACCTCTAAAAATAGTTCAATAACCGAGTTAAGTTGTCGTAATTTTGACTGTGACCTCTCCTCACAGCTGGAGTTGGATGAATCACAAATACAATATACATACCAGCATACAAATCACACAAACTTAACCTGTCTTCAGATAGCCTCGGGGAACACAGGTGCTCGCAGCGTTGCCCGGATAGTCGAATGAAGGCCGAAGGCCGGATGGAAGGCCGAACGCCGAACCTTGGTAGTAGCTGAGAGGTTTAACCTCCGATCGACTATCCAGGCAACGCTGCGAGCACCTGCCTAGACATCAGGTGCAGCAAACGGAGCTATTCATCGAAAAAGCTATTCCAGGAGCAATTTTTGAGGGCAGGGGAAATTTTAATTTTGCTAGGGCAGGGGACATGTTTTTAGGTGGTAGGGGAGCAAATTTTAGTTTTTTTTGTAGGGCAGGGCGGGTTTCGGTTGATTGTCCTGGGGACAGGGCTTGGTGAAAAACTTTTTGAGGGGAATCGTTTCCAGGGCAGGGGAAATTGGCAAGTTTTTTTCGCCACAGGGCGAGGGAGCTTCAAAAATTCACAGTGGGGAGAGGAAACAGGCAAAAATAAGTGGGGAGTGGGTAAAAATGAAGTTTGAGTGTGGGAGGGAAGTCGAAAAATTTTCTGTGGGAGGGCAAATTATGAACAGCTACTTAATTACCCTCTTGACTTAAAATTAGTCAGTTCACATTATTTGTCATGCACAATATACCTTATCATAGTGAGGACCTTTTTAAAAGTGCATTGTTCATTGGCTGCACCTGAGACATGCCTACCTGTGTCCGGGACAAAGACGGAAGAACCGTAGACCGTAGAGGGGGCAATGCGGAGAATGCAGACTCTATAACACTCCTCTGACACTGTCCGACTTGAGAACTCCGCAAGGAAGTTAAAATTTAAACCAGGTCCCTAAAACGATGGAGGGACCATTATTTCTTTACTGTGATAACTCCAATCATACTTAAAAATACACAATCAGGACGGAAAATTGAAATAACGACAGTATTCTAATGACAAACATATTTACTTTTGTTAAAAAAACTTATCGGTGAGATAATTCAGGGATCGCTGTAATGTAAAGACATGCACCAATATAAAAAATGTCTATTTCAGACAACTAGAAGAAAAAGAAGTTTTGCAGTTGCAATTACGGCAATGTAGGGAGCAAAAATATATACTGACATCATCATTTTTTAAGAATTCTCAACCAAATCAAACTAGAATATCGTTTTTGTCGGATGAAAAACTTTTGAAGAGTTTAGATTTTTGTCCGACATCGATTTTTGACGTTGTCCTTTAGTAACATACTCTATCGATGAACATTATTATCTAAAAATGACATCCAATAAAATGAAATATCCTGATGTATACCCATAATTTCAATAGTGCGTATACACGTAGACACGTATAGCCTATCAGTAGGTTGACGAGGCTGTCAGAGAGAACAGCGTAAAACGGTCGGAAACACAACTGCCTGTGACTGTGTAATTAACAATCGGTAACACACATGGCTGTGACCATGGATCTAGTTCGTAAAAATAATCAATGAAAATGAAATACCCATTCAAATAAAGAATTTGTTCTAAAAAAATTCAGTTCTAGCTCATTTTTTTAAATCTAGAAAATGCATCGGTATTGCTCTGAGAATAACTTCATTTGTTGAGAAGATTATAATACTCGTAGTGACGTTGGCAGCCAGCGCGGCGGCGGAAAACTAGCTTGCCAGTCTCGTGAACTTCGAATCGTCGATCAAAATCACATCTTTTCGGTGGTTTTCTCTCACAAATTCAGCGAAATTGAAGTTTTTCATACATAAACTTAATGTATCGTTGGAATCAAGTATATCTCTTGAACGGGCTTTCTTCGGGAAAAAATATTCCATCGGCAAGTTGTCAGTGCCACGCGCCGACGCGACGCCACATTTCTTTTTGACGCCATCGTTAAAGATGACCTAAGATGACCTTCATACTTATCAAACTGATCACGCTGCTCGTAACAAAGGCGACACCATAGGCACGCCCATCAGGCTGTAACCTCCATAAATGTAATAATCTCCATAGATGTAACATCAACCATAATTGTAATAAAGTGCACCCATAAATGTAATATCACCCATAAATGTAACAAAAATCAACCATAAATGTAATAAAAACACCAACCACAATTGTAATAAATGGTAACCATAAATGTAATAAAAAAATCACCCAAAAATGTAATACTTGTCAACCATAAATGTAATAAATCTATTTTGTCGTTGCAATTGAGGAATTAGCCCTTCAATATGTAATAAGGAAAGCAACTTCACACATTATCATATCTTAATTGTTTGCGTTTAGTGTGTTTTGTATATTTGAAAGTGTATTTTACGTTTCCCTGTTTTGTGACTGATTGGCCAAGGCGAGACACAGCTGTAATCTGAACGTCAGTGCAGTCTCTGCTCCAGAGTGCAGGAGACTGTATAACACTACGATCCTTTAAGCCGTTTTTTCGAAAATTGTCGCACTTTCTTAATCAGTCGCCTCATATTCCTCTTCAGTGGATAAATTGTGTGGAATAATCGATAGATTGTCTGTATTCCTATGTTGTCCCACTTGAAGTTTGTTCCTTCACTGGGGATGTTAGGATGTCTACTTTTGTTCTACTGTGTTCAAGGTAGTGTTCGTATTGTTTTTACTAGATTGAAATATAGATATATGTTCTCGTCAACATGTTTTGTGTCGTAAGTTTCTGTTATAAGGTTGTATATTTCTCTGTTATTTATTCTGAGTCATCTGTCATGAACTTTGTGTGGTATCACTGGTTGACGAGTTATTTTGACGCTTTCTTATTATGTAATTATCAGTGTCTAGAACTGCTGTTCCACTTCAATTATATCTGACAGTTTGATCGGTACCTCGCCGTAATCTGATAGTGTTTTCAAAGTATTATATTCTGTGTTTCGGAAAGGAAACCTTGTTTCAGGAAAGTATGCAATAACATTACACTAGTCTTACTAAAGTTGTTATTTACTAAGGGCATTGATAAACAAATGATCACACATGCAAGTCCAAGTTTATTACATTTATGGTTGAGTTTTATTACATTTATGATTAATTTGTTTATTACATTTGTTGTTGCAGGTTTTTACATTAATGGTTGACTGTTTTATTACATTTGTGGTTGATATTACATTTGTGGAGATTATTACATTTATGGAGATTACAATAAAATCAACCACAAATGTAGTAAAACAGTCAACCATTAATGTAACAACCCGCAACCACAAATGTGGTTACGTAGCCCCTACCAGTCTCACATACCTCGAATTGGTGTAATTGGGAACATCTCGCAGAGAGATCATATCAAATACAATCTTTAAAATGTATAAGGTTTAAGACTAGCTTTTAGGATAAGCGTTTGCGATTCGCGAAAATGAATTAATGGTCATGACCATTAATTCATTTTCGCGATGGTTTCATGTATCGTGTCTAAAACCGGGGTCGACTATATGCATGATCACCCATTCATTCAGTATCTTTCAACATATCAAACAATATAAGTAGTATCTCGTATCAAAAAAAATTCATGACAAATGGCCGACTTTGTCCCTTTAAAAATGTGGACCTTTAAGTTTGTCGGATGAAGAGTTTTACTAATGTGGACTTGAAGGCGCAGATCTGTGCCCTATATAAATTGTCTTTTCACAGAGCAGTGGGTCTGGAGTTAATGTTTGGTGGATGTTCACAGGTTGAGTCAACAAGCCATGTCCTACTTGAAGACAAAACAATTTATTATTTCCTGGATGCTTCAAAATATCAATACTTCAATTGAATAATTACATGACAAGCTTGCAGGCTCGACCATTAAAATCGTGTGGCGCTCAACTGTCACAAGACGGAAATTCACACTTTTAATCTCGTCGATCAAATAATGTTTGAATGGAACAGTTTAAAAACAGCAGGGCAAATTGTTCAATAAACACTTAAGGTTTTGCTTGCAAAATGTATTGCGACTTTGCCGTATGTCTGTGATGTTTGGTATCGGCGCTGAATGATGTTTCTGTAAGGTAAACGTGACATATACGTTTATTTCCGTTGGATTATGACGATTATGTCGTACATTAGTTACGTAAAGTATTCCCGACATCTGGCAGTCTCCGATCGCCTCTTTCTCGAGGATCCACGCATAGGCTAGTGACAATACTGTAATTATTTACTAAGTTTCATGAAACAAATACATTTTCTGAGTCTGCTCCACAAAACATGAAGTATTAGCATTTAACACTATGCACTATTTATAGTAACCTACTTATTGATGTCAAAACTGATTCCAGTCTGGACGACAACTCAGTTTTCAACAATATGTTGACACACATACAAAAGTTGGACAAAATTAAACAGTGGGTATATTCATGTGACTCGGGGTCGACTAAGAAAATTTAATTTCAAGATAGAACAAAATTGCGGGGAAATTCACCCATAGTTAGAACTGTAATAGAGCTTTTAGTCATTAACAACTTCTGGTTACTCCTATACATACTGTCTTGAAAGATATTCATTGGGATCTTCGAAAAGGTTTGACATAGATCTTGACCAGAGCCATGTTGATACTCGGCAACATGGGACAGATACTCTAATACCATTTGGAAATTTTAATCTACTAAAACAAGAAATGAAATTGAATATATACGTTGACATGGCGAATCATAAAGACATTCCATCCAACGTTTTCCCAGTTACGAATCGCAAAAATCTTCCCTTGAGTTTGATTCGACGTCTTCGGTTTTTTGAAAGGGGTTTTAAAATATGACGCGCCAGAGGCGTCCTAAATTAGCTGAATTTTGTCAGTTACGGGGAAGCAATCGTTTCTACCATTGAGCGACGAAAGAGGGGAGACAGATATATCACGAAGTGGAAGCTAATCTGCAACGGCATCCTTATGTTAAACCAACTTTTTTGCTGACAACAATACGGTGTTGAAAGTCCACGCGCCTAACACAGTTCACAAGTGTTCAAAAGTGTACTGTTTGTGTTGACGCAACTGTAATTACTGTAAATCAAGTTGTTTAAGTGCCCCACACATATGTTACTGCCAGTCTAAGTTCGTTTTACTATTTTCCGTATCAATGATAGCTTATCATTTAACCCATATTGTCCTTATGAAAGCAAGCCGGGGAGTTGTTTACAGACTCTCTTCTTCGTCGATTACCAAGACCCATCTGAAATATAATGCCATTAGAGTCATATGTTTTTTGAAACTAAACGAGATCAGATACGCTAAAAGAACCTATTTTTCACAAAAAAGTACATTTTCCCATGACAAACATGAAATCAGCAGAAATAGCTCTATCATCTTCAAAAATGGACGTGTACAACGAATGGCTCGACAAACCATAGAAGACGTAACTTCTTGGCCTGTACTCTATGTAATGTCATGCCGATAACTGAACAAATCTAAACTCTCATACAATATCTTCGGCTGCGAAATTGAAAATATTGATGCACTAGGTGCAATTACTACGATATTCCTGTAAAACGCTGTTCTTGTACTGTTTGTTTTTAGCCTCAGATACTTAAAGATGAACGATTTAGTAAAATATTATAGGGGTAGGGTACATGAGCTACTAATAGCACAGCAAATAATTTTAGTCGTCCAATTTTCTTAGACTGTTCTGATCAGTTGATTTTTGTCAGACCAATCGAGTAGCACAAGAATTCCTGTAAGATCTTTCCAGTCAATTCTGGGAAGCAAATTCATGCTGTGATTATGGGTCGCGAGATTAGGGTTGAAAAGGGGCAGGGAGAAATGTTATTATCGACGTTTGGATGGGCAGGCGTTGGCTGTCCTGCATCTGCACGCAAGTCACCTGTTTGCAAAGATTCATTCAATCTTCATCAATATGTTTAAACCAAGATTAACATATTAATTAGGTTCACCGTTTAGCATGACAAGCATCAAAAGTTGTGTGAAAAGAAGTACAACTTATGCAAATTTATGCAAATCACCCTATTTCTTGGCTTCTGTTTTCTCCCATTTTCAACATTTCAAAAAATTTAACTACACTCTGGCTTGGTAAAATGTTGTGAAATTTTTACATTATGTTCTTTAAATACTATATTCAGACAATTTGTTAGGTAAAAAGATTCTTACATTTTTAGTAAGAGTCATTTCAATTGTGCTTAATATAATTTTAATTGCTGTCTTGAATGTCAGTCTTTCAATCCCTGCCTTTTAAGAATGAGGAATAGATAATGCAAAACAAAATTGTTGTTTCTTCTACATTCTTAAGTTTCAAATGAGATATTATTCTGTACAGAAGGTTTTTTACATTTTATCATTAACACCAAAATTTAGGTTTTCTACCCCACATATGTACCTTTTCATCTTTCGAGTAAAATATTGCTTTCAGACTAAACCTTAGATTCTCTGCTTTTTGAAAATATGTTGTTATGTGGGGTTTCCATGTCATCTTTATAAGAAATATTGCTTTGAAAAAAATACGTTTTTTGGGTTAAGTAGAACGCCATCCTATAAAATTAAAAGAATGTAGGTTTCAATATCTTTCCTACGTAGAATACAGACGTTCTAATTTGTCGACTATTTATTTAAAAAATAGACTTCAGATGAAACCATTGTAGCTAAGTGATTTGGTTTATTTTTTACGGAGAAAATTGACATATCCAACTGATAATTGATAACAGCGTGACATAGTTCCGGCCATATGTCTATTTCGTCACTCATTCAGGATCCTATAAAAACCCCAATTCTATGAATTCCAGAGTCAGTAAACGTCGGTGTTTGTTGAAGAAACACAGATTTTACTTCGTGTTCTGAGGTAAGTCTGATCACCTTCTAAAATGAGAAATTGATGATCAATATTTGACTCTTTACCGTTACACCATTCGCTAAACAGCCACCTTGAACACTTTTGAGAAGGTCCTGAAGTGTCATTTCTTTGAAATAGCTATTGATCTCTGACTTCTTGCTTTTTCCTTTCCCTGTACAGCACCAACGACGGATACGTCGTACTTGTTCTCGCACTCCGTGTAAATGTTGTTACGTTATACAAAATCTGAACGCTTTTGGTCTTGCAGGCACTTTTCAAGTCTTTATTAACTCTGGCCTGGGTACAGGTGATAAACCCCTGGCATTTCATAAAGGCTACGTGTATTATACTTCATAATGGACAACTCATTTCGTCAAATCCCATATCAGAAAATTACAAAGCGAAAGCTACCTGAGATGGGATGGTTAGTTAGTTCGGCGTATGGCCTTAGGAAGTGTCGCTGTTTCGTAAGGGGTGACCGCTATGTGTTTCACACCAGTAGATTTTTCAAGGAAATTTTGAACATTAAACCTGCAATTAATTAAAAAATGGTAAAATGTGTTTCCTTTTCAGTAGTTTACAACCTTGTTGGACATTATGCTCACTGCCGTAGCTTTCTTGTTAGCTCTGTCAGCGATCGCCGAATGCGCTGGTAAGACAGCCAATATTCTACATAATCCTCATTTCCCTGCATGAAACACAGTTTGTTACCAATATCCAGAACTGTCTCTGATAGTCGTGTTCGTAATCTCGTGAAGATTGGTCGAATTCACTTTGAAATGCATTAAGGATTTTCCCTCTCTATGACCAACAACCCTTCATTTTCTCTCATCCATTTATTTTGTTGCATCGTTTGTCGGCGCTTCTCTGTCCGTTGGTTCTGAACAACACTAGCAATGAATTATATGTCCATTCATCGTTTTGTACAGAGTATGGCCCGGTGTGTAGTAGCATACGGTATAGAGTCTACACAGATCAGTTGCTCTGGGTTGAAGCGGAGGCAAAATGCAAGGAACTTGGTGGAAGTCTGGCCAAACTTGCTGACAAGGAGAGGGATGACCTGGTCAGAAACTACTTAAATGACGAGGGTCTTGGCGACGAGGTGGACGCGGGTTACTGGGTCGGTTTGAACGACAGAAAAGTGGAGGGTACTTTCGTATGGTTAGATGGAGAGAAATGGTTAGAATGTGGAAGCTATTCAAACTGGGCCCCGGGAGAACCAAACAACAACTTGAAACACAGCGAAGACGGACAAGACTGTGTTCAACTTCGGTAAGGGAACTGCCAGTAAACCACGAAGGGAATCAATCTTGTGAAAAATCAATTGAGTTTTAGAAGATCTGACAATAGAACTTGAGGGGAGATTAGCAGCTAGGCTACAGGGTGTTAAGGTAGAACGCACCTCGGGGACAGACATTCGGACTCTTAAACTTTTACAATTCTCTTCTGATATACCACATGTGGGGGTTCATTTTAAAGCTCTTGGTGAAAGAAACTTTTCACCGGCTTAGTTTTTCGAAATTCGAATTTTTTATTTTTCTTCATAGAGTTAACACAGGGATTGCGGCCATTTTGAAGGTTGTCTTCACAAATGGACTCGATTCACAAAAATAGATCAAGTGTGCATATAGAACTGTGATATTAGCTGTGTTTAATTTCTGTTGCAGGAGTAAAAAACAACATAGATGGGACGATGACTTTTGCGAACATCGTCCCAAAGGATATGTTTGTCAATTCATCGGTAAGTTGTATTGTCACAACATAACAAAATAACTTTAACTGTTTACCACTGTAGATTTTGTCCAGCCTGAAACAAAACATTTATGTGACAGGTTTATTAGTATGCCATTATGCAAACTTTTTTGTCTTGACCTCTATGATCATTCCTAACATGACAATACCTGGCACTGTGGTGTTGAATTATTTAACTTACAACAAAGTTCGGTCAAATTCTGTCGGTAGTCTCACTCATGTTTGTTCCAATTTAAATGCTGGTATTTTTTATTTAATCGTATTTTCATTGTTCCTGAAGTCAGTCATCGGTTTTTATTCCTTAAGTCATACAGTATAATAAACGATAAGGAATATCGAACAATGTCATAAATTGGCTATCAGGAATTTGCATGCTTTCTAACTATACGTATCAAAAAATACAGTTCCGACTTGACTTGTTTTTCAAATCAGAATGTGCTTCAAATGGTAAAAGAACTGCCAGATACTGCTAAGTCCAATCTTACCAATACGCAGTTTCCAAGTGAATAATGAAACACGTATTTTACGAGGAGTATTCCGATTTTAACTCAGCGCTCATTTTTTGCTGTTTATGATTTTCTTTTCAGAATGTGGCGTTGATTGTGAGAGATGTATCGGCATTTAAATCCCGGAGTATAGATCAACCAACATCCAGTCATTACGATCGATTTGTCAACGCCTTTAACCCGATTCGGAATATGTCTTCGCAAATGCTTCAATAACGGCATTAGATTCCTAAGAGCGTGCCTAGTGTGATGAATATGTTATATAGTTGTCAATATCAATGCATACAGCAAAGAATTAAAAGTGGTCATTAAAAGAAAAAATTCTCTGAGTCTGTTTCTTCTTTCTATTTCTGACTTGTTATATCTTTGTATCACCTTTCCCTCAGTAAAACACAAGGCGTCACATGTTAATGCAAAGTTTAGACAAAAAGGAAAGAAAAA
This sequence comes from Ptychodera flava, assembly GCA_001465055.1. Lineage (NCBI taxonomy): Eukaryota > Metazoa > Hemichordata > Enteropneusta > Ptychoderidae > Ptychodera > Ptychodera flava. The sequence goes on from LD347710.1 coordinate 39,264, forward strand.
GACTCCAGTTTATGTGACTTGGCTTTGCCGTTTTACAAGTATCTACAGAGAAAGGTATCTACGGGTAAATACTAGCTGATCAAATACAGTCAGCAGCTGAGACAAATTATGAAGCATTAAATTGGTAAACTTTTTAGGCGTAATCGCCATGGACAATTGACGCAGTGTTGAATCCTTCTCAGCAAATAATATCTAAAATAATATATATCGGGATCACGTTTACGGAAAAGGATTAGAAGTTTCTCTTTTTCTCCTCAAAGTAATTTTTCAGCCATGCATAGCTTCCCCTCAAGCAAAAGCAGCATGGTTAGGAATCTCAACTGCCATTTTGCTTCATGTCGTCTATTCATGACAATCCTTCCTATGACGTAATCTCAGTCCCGGAGAGGATCAACGTCACTACTCCGATGCAAACACTGCGGTAGGAGATAGACAGTGTTCAAACACACCTCGTGAGGAGGGAGAGAGCATGGAAAATAATTCCTTTTTTTCAGATCCTGCCCGGAACCCTCAAAAAGTTTTCAAGAACCCGGTCTCCTTCCTTCTCCACTTAAATTTGGAGCCTCTCCACCCCGTCTGATGTGCCCTATCACTGCAGATCACATGGCAATTTATGTTCATCGCAATGTGCATTTTGAATTTTGCATTGTGCACTGTGAAGTAGTACTTCAGGGATCGTTCAGTTTTGGGGGCAGGTCATACTTTTGATTCAGTTGTCAACGATTACAATTCTGGCCAAATGTAAGCGCTTGTAATGACAAGCTCAAAGCTGAAATTATGGAAAGAAGAGTCTTGACCTAAAAATTAAATTTACTTCCGAGAAGTTCCATCCAGTATCTTTCACAGAATTTCAAAATTAAAACAAAAAATGGCAAACATCCACATTCGCTTGGCACAGCTTCACTGGTTTTGTACTGGTTTTATTCCTTGGCACACTAAAGAATCTAATACACAATTTTCTTTGGACTTTTCCAAACATCGTAACAGTGGTGGCCCTATATTTCGGCACAATAACACAATATTGGGGTTATCACAGCGAGACCTGTATCCTGCTCTGCGACAAATAACTATTTTGGTGGTGTAAAGGTTTACTTTCACAGGTCATTTCTTACAGTATGGGGGAAAAAGGAAATTGACAAGGTGTTGCAAATTTAGTAAACAGTTTTTTTGTAAATTTCTTGTGTAAGTTATATACCCATAAAACCCACATTTGAAAGTTTTGTGTTCAGCTCATCAAACAGCAGACTCAGGATGCAACCTCGGCATACAATGGATAATAGCAAATGTCCAGATCTGATTTTACACATGCTTTGTTTGACACAGCTATACATTGAATTTGTAATTGACAGTATTAATTTTTGTTGGTTTGCTGACAAAGAGAATATTGTCCATTTTCCCTTTCATAACAATTTACATATTAAGTTTATGAAGAAATGTGTGATTTACCTTGTCAAAAGATTTTGAAAAATCAATAAAGTCTGTGAAAGCTTTTGAAACATCAATAAAGTGATGACAACATTTTCTTCGTCTGACACTCAAATAATTCTGGATGCTTAGCATTTAAAATAAAAATATTGTCAACAGTTTTGTGTCCTTTGTGGAATCAAGCTTGACCATCGATTAAGATATTCACAGATTCTATCCATTTGGCAAGTCTTGTATTAGAAGTAAAGATTTAACCAAGCATCATTATGAATATCATGGTAGCAATCTGTACAGATAATTGACATGATAATACCAAGTTCCGATATCAATACTCTTACGAGTGATACTTTTCCGACGAACAACCAATTTAAACATCCCAGAACTCCTTACATAGATCCCCTTTCGGAGGTGTCAATTAGTTTCTGATTGCCTTTTGATACTCTTCTTTAATATCTCTATAGGTTGATTTAAAGTAACTCTTAGGTCTTTTGTATTCATATTTACCTCTGTACAGCTGCATCTGAAAATATTCAGTTTCTCATACATAACCAGTCCTACTTGGCATCATTTACAGAATATCTGCCAAACTATGGCGTCCGTTTCTCGAATATGATGTATTTTAGTACCAGGGCAATACAATTTGGTACCAGCTGCCTTAAGTGCATCATTCATATATGCAATAGCAAAATCTGTATTTGCTAACGATTTTAAAAGACTCTGAACTGAAGTTAGATTCCGTAGAAAATATGTTTTCAGCTTTCGTAATTTCTGCCCATCGGTATGTACCCGAACCTGCTGCAGATGGATTTCCCTCTGGCGCTCTACTTTTTAAGCTGACACCTGTATGGACAATGTTACAGAGAAGTTATAGGTTACAGAGAAGCGGAAAGTGGTCTGATTCACTTCTTGTCAATACATTTTTAATAACTAATTAGGTTGAATATTTTAGAGGATAGCATCACATAGTCTACACCACTTGCACCATTGCTGTTAGATATGTCATATTTCCTTCTTTGTCATTTGAAAGTCCCCATTCACAATTTGCAGATCAAATTTTTGCACACATTCAAAAGCACTCTACTAACTTCTGTAACAATTCCATAAATACAGCTGACAGAAACGAAGTCAGAATATTCAATTGGAGTTTTAATAGGAGTCATCAGAAATAAAATTCGATTCTTTTCCGATTCTTGCATTGAAATCACCGATAAGAATGAAAAGTGAATCCTATGCAACGACACTGAAGCTTTCCCGATTGGTTGGTTAAAACACGGTCCCTCTGTCACAGCATAGGTGGACTGTGGCTAAAACTTTTCTTTTTGAATCATTTTAGCCAATCGGGAACAGAATAGTTCTTGTTTCAGACTCCTAAACTTGCTGTAAATCATATATCAGCTTCTGAGCCACACTGTACATTGCCAAGCTAAAGATAAATGGTTCAGTTTAGCTTCTGTTGTGTGTCAATACCCCAAACTGAATTTTGCTTTCAGACAATTTACACTGATACTCGGTAAGGCTCATGGCAATAAATATGCCTCTGTTAATTTTCATGACATTTCTCTGGGTAGTTTTCAGTGACAAAATACATCTTTGACATTTATTATGTTTTTGTTTCAATGCATCAGCACTGATTGTATTTTTCCAACACCCCCACCCTCATCCACCCCTGTCAGATTTTTCCAGCTGCTCCCCTGTTGCTTGGGTTTGTGGATACTACCTTACATTGAATAACGCAGGCAATAGGTGGACTTAGCCTTGGGAGTGGGTGTAATAAATAACTAGTCCATTTACTGTAACCATAATGGTATTTGAAAATGTTGCAAAAAGTCTACTGTGATACTGTGAATCCTTTCTATTTAATAGTGAAATGATTGGGATGAAACTTCATCTCACATAAAGCATACAGACACAACAATTTTCTGTAAGAAAAGTTTTATTTCATATTTTTATGCAAAAGCTATTACTTAAGCATAACACTATGACATCTTTGGTCACTGTTTACAAAAGAAATGAAGAATATCCATAAAAAAACCCAAAAGTGACTTAGTCTGCAACTACAGGTAGATACATAAGAAACACCTTGCTACAGCTTTAATCTGATTCATCGCCGATCACAAAATCAATGCAGATCAGCTGGCTTGTTTTCTAGAGTGGTTGGTGAATTTAATACTGGTAATTGTCAGGTTGACAGTCACATGAAAATCACTGGACATCGATCAGCTTTTCTATGAATATGGCATTGATTGGCGATCTTGATAGTAGGCATATACCAGCCTTGCTGTCACGGCAACATTAATGTCTATTACAAAGTACAAATGATGTGCCAAAAATATTGAACTCACTAGATGCAGAGGCACTAATATGTTGTACACTTATTTCTACAGAGATATTGTAAGGTTTAGGTTTTAAATCTACGGCATGCATAGTTACTTGACTGATTAGATACACAATGTGATACATCCATATAATTTGAAAGACAATACCATGGTCACCATCACAGTCTATGGGGCATCTACTTCTTCAAACAGAGAGCAATATAAAAAAAAATCCCTGTACATTTTTGGAAGAAGAACAGACACGTATAACAGGAAAGGAATTCTCACAAGTCAGAGCATGATTTCCACTCCACTGACCTACACCTCTACAGGTAACGCAGAAGCTGTTGACATAAAGGTGCATGTGGTTTACGATGATGCAGGAAAGGAAGACTTTTCAAGGTATAATTTTAGTTGAAATAAAACAATAAGTAATGTGTTCAATTTCTTTAGAGTAATATATTAGCAGAATCAACCAGGGAAATTATACAAGACTCAAACTTGTAATAAAAGGAGTTGGCAAGACATTTTCCAAGCAAGGGTATGGATTAAACAGTATATAATTGGGTCTCAAGCTTATACGACATAGCATCTGTGTTATTCATGCTAGAAATGAACCCCTTGACTACTCAAATGTAGTGAAATTGCCGTACTGAATACACTGTGGATACATGTATGTACGGGATCTTGCTAGAAGTCGCTGGCCCTCAAGGCTGGTCCAGTGTAATTCATTATGGTGGTGCACTCACAGCTAGTCAAGGGGTTGAATATTCGTACACAAGACTTAACAATGATGTTGTTATTTTTGTTGTAAATGTTTCAGTGTTCTGTGTTGCTACCTCTAAAGAGAGACAGATCAGTTTAACAGGTCTGGTAATCATGTCTCCTTCAATCTATTTGGTGATTGTTTGAAATACATAATGCATGTGGGTGTAAATCTGTACTCCAATATCATGTAATAAATGAGATGAAAGCTCATGACCAATTACTAGACTACATTCTATAGGTGTACTGAAGGGTCAATAATACATTTAGCGGGTTGACCATTTTAGTACAGGGGTGGTCACTCCAAAAGAGTGCCGACAATGATGTGTTGACTGACTCACTGCAATGCAGAGTAGATCTCAAAAGCAAACAGCTCTCTTCAGGGCCATCAGGTCTCACCATAGAGGTAATGGTCTTATATATTAGGCAAAATGCCCAAAACAGTACATGAGAAAAACATGTGAATAAATAGATGGCCAAAATATGAGCACTCTTTAGCTATCCTGGAATGTGAGGCCTTGTGTGTTCAGTTGAAAACTATTTGAATTATCAAACTAACAATAGCTCCTAAATGATTGTCAAACACAAACTACAACACACAATTTTTTTCACTCTTTGCACTTGATAATGGAGAAAACACAATTATCTAAATTATGTCACTTAATATTTACAATATTGTAGATTGAAAATGTAAGAGTAAGCACTCTCATCATTTCCATTTGGCAAGAGTCAGTCAATGCATTAGCAGTGGCCACTACTATGCACAAATGGTACATTCCACCAGAAGCTAGAGTGATCCTAAATTAAACCTGATCTGAAACTACTTGCAAGCAAAGTTCCCCATATTCTTGAACAGAAAATATTTTGTAAGTTTTGGCTATGACAACCTTGTCTCCACACAATATGATTGTTGAGACAATTTTAACAATTATTGGTAAGTATGTAAACTCTGGTTATTTTACGAGAATGATTAAGTATAAATAGACACAGTGATGAACATCATAAATACCATCATCTATGCACTTTTGTGACCTTTGACATGATGTGAACTGACCCTTTGCACAGCCTACATTTTCACCACATTCAGAGTTGAAAACTTCTACTAGTAACATGACACAAAATAGAAACCATACAGTTCATACAGTTTAATGGGTGTTCATCTGATTTTCAAAAGGCTTGGTAAATATCAAATACGATTTTCACCATCAGATAGGACAGACACAATCAATTTGGACAAATGTACAACCTGATCAATTATCAAAGTAACAGCTGTTGCCAGGAAACCAGTATCCATGTCATTACAACACTCTCCACCTAGATGTATCTAGCAACTACCTCCATATTCCTATTCTGTAACTACTACTTTGACTCAGTGGAAATCATAGTAAAAGTCATAATTATTTGGTGGATTAGGAATTGGTGGAGGTTTTTGAGGAATAGGTACATTTTCCGTGTCCAGTAATCGTAATCTGATTTCCATTCCAAGCAGTGTCTCCATATCATTCTTGGCTTCTTCACTTGTCATGTCGTTGCCTAGCAACGCATTTATACCATCTGTCCAAATGTTGAACTGTGTAAAAAGAGAAACAATTAAAAAGAATGAAGTATTCTTGTATGATAAAGTCTGATTGAGTCATTGTGTTTTTAATGCCCTCCTGTTTTTTTTATTATTCTTAATTCTTTATTTCGGACGATGAGCATGTCCATATGTATAAATGCTTACAGAATTGGGGGAAAGATGATACAAAAATGGTGACATCCAGAAAAAAGTCTTTCATGGCTTAGACCATGAAGATATATTTCTGTACAAGGAAACTCAGATTAGAAGATTGAATTTATCCATCTTCTCCTCAAGTCAGAAGTGAAGTACACAACATCATACACCTTACTTATAATTACGTTTTCACTCATAGAAATCCTTTTCATCAAACTGTTGATTTGCTTTCTGAGCAAAGTGTTGAAAGTGTCAATCCTATTATATACAAACATGATGAGAAGATCTGTAAATATTGCTATTAAGTATCCTTATTTGGTACTTTTCATTTCAAACTACCTAAAAAAGTGAATGATGACTTTTCAATGGATTCACTGACTTGTACATAGAAAAATAATTGGGTTGAATTGAGTAGTTGAGATAGCATGATGGTGGCTTCAACCTGCATAGGTGTAGAAGAGGCAACTATGCTCTAAATTCTATGACAGCTCATATTTGTATCAAACCTTTGTTTTTAAAACATCTTAGTGCTTTGTGACGAGTCATGCACTGAACTTTTTAAAATTTAGTTTTTAATTCAAAAATTTGGATAAAGTCTTTGTATGATTAGCGGTGATGGTATCAATGTTTCTAGGAGAACTTTTAAAATTTCATCTTAGTTACTGTGTTGGCATCTTACATGTCAGAAGTACAAGCATCTTGATTATCATATATGTGCTATGATATGATTGTACAAAATCTACACCATGTTGTTGAATGGTGTTCTGCATCATATTCCCTAACACATGAATCAAGAGAAGTGCAAATTCCATCCTTCAAGCTCAAGGCCAGTTGACATGTAATCTTTCAAATGTAGCAGTTCTTACACCAATGATAAAGACTTTCAAATGTAATCAAGACTATAACACTTTTGAGCTCCATACATCACTGTGACACTGACATGTTAACAGATTTTGTGCCAACTTCTACACAGACAACATCAACACTTACCACATGAGTGTTTGGGGCAACAAAATTCCTTGCTTCTTCATCTAAAGTTGGATCATGCATAATCGAAAATGCTAGTGCAATCTGACCTTGACCCTGTATGTATAACAAGAAAATGAAATCAACACAAAGCAAAGCAAATCAAGATCTTTGAATCTTCTTGAAGCTGATAATGTTATGATCATTGTTGTAACTGATACAGGGTACGCTGCTTTTATCCTCCAACTTACAATGTATGATGATTTCTTCCCATCATCATCTCATCAATTTTTTCGTTCATTCTCCGCAGATATAGAATATCACTTGAAACGCATGTGCAGATATACAAAGGTATAGAATAACTGATTAGGCAGTCATTGTTGATTGCACATAGAACTTACAGAAAAGGATCTTTTAAGAACTGGTGGATTCTGCAGTGTTACATCTTGCACAAGATCACACATTTCACAGCCTTGGACAGAGCACCACACATATAGTCTGATCATGAGACGCAGTCATGAAACACAATGCAGGCAGCTACATTTAATTTGAATGGAGCGGTTTCTTCTTTACTCTTACCTTCCTAGCTTCTTTCATATGAGGGCAGTCTTTGCCTGTCACCAAACCCCTAATTTCAGACACTTGTACTGAGGGAGAGAAAATAATGAGAGATGGTAAGTCTGACATGCAAGGTATACTTCAGCAATAAAGCACACCAAGCGACAGTATACCATGAGATTTTGACCTGTACATGGCATATATGCACTTGGAGTGAAATGGTCAAAAACGAGTGGTATACCATCGCTGGGGATGTGTTATTGCTATTATATCATAACAGTATATTGAATTCTTGCATGAAACATAAAAAAAGGATTTTTGCCCTTGCCAAGAGCTCACGTGTGTGCCAACCGTGCTATATCGCGAGTATACCACAGTTCTTTTCATATCTTGACCAATCAGATCGCTGTATTTGTGCCATCAACATACTGGTATGATAGACTTCATGTAGCTATTATGCAACTTTCATGGATTTTTCTCACCAACTTTGACCTACTTTCTCTCTCACACACATCACTAAACAGATACATGTACATCTATATACAGAAACTCTTCAGCAAACACATAAACAAGCGACCTAGCGGCCAATATAGCTCTGCTGTCTTATGAAGAGAATAACTATTTGTGATACATGTGTTGATGAAAAAGGTGGAAATCTTTGATAGCTCATTTCAGTAGCCTGACAAAAAATTTTGCCTCAAAAATATAAAATTGCAGATTCCATCATGATTTCATTATATCACATTCAGTGGATCTGTAGGAATCTGTATACCAAATATTAAAGCTATCAGACAAGTTGTGATTGAGAAACACATGTTTTGACCAAAAATGGCAAAAATTGCCCAAAAAGTTCAAAATCACAGATTTCATCATTATTTCAATACATCATAAATAAGATAACCCCTAGGAAATTAAGAAATTGTAGATTTCATCATAATTTGAATATAAATGTATCACATTTTGCTCATCCCTATACCGGTAAACCAGTATACCAAATATCAATGCTATCAGACAAGCAAACATTTGTGAAACAAATTTTTTAACCATTCTCTTTCAAAGTAAAAAATAAAAGGCGGGGGTCACCCAACAAATTTTGGCACTAGATATTCACATAACCTAATATCTAACAACAGCTGAAATTCAAAAAGGCTGACATTCGTGTGTTGAATAGACCAGAATACATTACATTTTCAAATTTAAAGAAAAATAAGATGGTGAAAACATTATTTACTCTAAGAGCTTCAAAATGAGCCCCCTGGAGCGGTAATCCTGAAAAATATTGTAAAATTTGAGAGTCCGAATATCTGTCCCTGAGGTGTATTCTATCTGACTGGAACACTTTAAAATTTCTAAATGTTCCTAGTGTGCTGATACTGTACAGTCTATTGATAATCTATTTATACATTACTTACGTTTGTTTGGCAGAGCTTCAATTGGTGGTTGTTGGTTGCCGTCAATGTCACCAAAATGTAAGACTTTGTTATTTGGAGACAATCTACAGTACCAATACTTGTCTGCGAAAACAAACCCAAAGTGACATAGTTCTGATGAAAACATTTCATTAACTACTTTAAAAGTTAAAGGAATATTTTTTGGAAAATTACACAGCACTGTCAGCTGTGAACCATCATCCCCTTGCCACTTTGGGATCTCATTTTATCTCCTCAGTATGTTCTTCAAAATACTTGTCTGGTCATCTATCTTCAGTTTCGTGCAAAGTGTCAAGTGATAAAGCTTGAAAGACATTATATATTTTTCTTTACAATGAACATCTACAGAAGCGAAGTAAAAAAGCTTTGTTCGTGTTAACAGTCACATATTATAAGAAAATCACATAAGGATGTCAGTCTGGTCACAGGAACTTTGGGCCAAAAGCAGACAGACTGATTTTACATTCCCTGATATAGCCTTGATAAATGGTGTGCTGAAAGGTTTGGACCAAGAAATGTTTCAGAGATTTCTGTGCTTAAGAGTACATAAAACGTGACATATACTCTGACAATATCGGCATTTAAGCAGCAAATTCTTTCACTTCAAAGTATCAATGGTTGACATTTAAATGTCCAGATATACTTTCAATTGAAAACAGTATATCTTCAAGTTGCAAAGAAGAAATTTGAAGCTTCAGAGATGTTGTATTTACATGCACAACATCAGACTTCATGGCAGCTCAAAATGATAACCTCATATTACTGATGATTGGGAGCAGGGCATTGGTGCTGAACTTAAAAATGCAAATTAATATTTCCTTTCGTTCTTACCCTTGATTCTACCACGAGGGGTAAATCTGTTGAACTGCTGTCCATCAACCAGACTTGACAAACGCTGCTGTTTGATCAGCTCTATAATCGATGGCTTCAGGTGCTCCCTTAACTCTCTGTAAAACACAAGAGATTTCACATGAAATACATCTGGACAGGTGATAGCGTCAACATATCTTCTGAAATTATGCAATGTTTACAAAGATGTCCGAGTAATAAAAATTGGAAAGGCAAATGAATGTTCAAATCACACATTCACTGAAACAGGGCTTTCCCACAGTTGGTGGTTTGTTACTTCATACAGCTGCAAGTGTATCACATTATAAATCATCATGCATATATCCCTTATAGTACCTCGTCCTCGTACCAAGTTTGAATGAAATAGGTCCTGTCTGAGTAATGGCTGCAGACAAATGGACAGGCATGACCAAAACCACACAATGAAGTCCCCCAACTTCATCTGCAGGAACAATGAATTACGTCATGATCTGGATGATTAGCCTGTACACTTACATGTTGTGTGAAAACTTAAAATGATGTCATTGTCCTCTCATTAATATGTAAAAATTAATCTTTGTCTGAAAATTTAGACTTCAGTTTTTTGAAATTAAGCATGCAACAATGATGAAAATAAAACTTGACAGGTGATTGCCAATGTTAAAATGAACGATAGGAAAGACTGCATACTGACAATTCAGATTTCAAGCTGCAACAACAGCCATACATATAGCACTGACAAAATTTGTCTGAATTTCTACAGTAGTGTCTGATGACATATGCATGGAGCTGTAAGTAACAAATGAGTAGTTGTATTTCACAGTGCGATTTGAGCATTTATTTTCCTTTGCAATTTTCATTAGTTAGACATCTTTGTAAACATTACACAATATAGTGTTTTCGCCCACAATTTAAGATTTGGAAAGAAGGATTTCTCTAGTATCAACCATTCCTTTCAAATATCTTTCATAAAATATTCAGTTATAAAAATCTGTCACTGTGGTTTTGAACTCTGAATGACATTGGCATATATGGTATGATGCCTTATTTTCCTACACAACACAGCAAAACCTGAAAATTTTATGTTGTTAACCTAAAACCCCATTTAACTGTACACAGGTCCACATTCACCATTTAAACGATGGCATTGGGTCAAACCATGCTGATGAGAAGGTGAAATTACATTAACAAGTTATTTTTTCTGATATATTGCTCTTTTGATGTCTTGATATTTCTGAGCTCCTTTACTTTTGTCAATACACTGTACTTTACTTACAAAACTGGTTTAGCCTGGATATCCCACTCAGCTTTTTCAAGTCTCTCTTGTTCTCTCAACTGTACAATTTTATTGTAGCTGAGACCAAAAATTTTAGTCTTAAAATTATCCATTGACAGTGGCCTATCGTTTAAAGTTCTTGTGATCTGTTCCTTCACCGTTGCCATCACCTGGGGAGATATAAACACAAAAAATCTTAAAAAATGAGCATTCCATGTTATCCTAAAGGAACAATATCTTGTTTTAGTATTGTTACAACTTGGACATTACAATGAACTCAAATTCTTATCTTCTCCATGACAACCAGCAATCGGTTGCTGCATACATGTGTCATGGTGTACTATGGGTTATGTTCTATACAGAGGAATTCAAAGCTATGAGAGCTGTAGCCAAGTCTGCCAGCATTACCCTACATGGGCAGAGATTTCTCACTTTTCAATACAATATTGAAACAAAAGGCAAAATCCACAGTAATTAATACTGGTGACAGCGACACATCAACGTTGCATTTAACAATATTATCAAGTACAAAGAATGAATCTAAATTGTTCAGTAAACATTCATGTATGAAATGTGACATGATGATGGACAATGAGGATCATAGTGAGTATGCTACGACGAAATTCTTACACTGAAGAAAGACATTTTGCATTGAGATAGTGAGAGAATAATGTTGAAGATGTACAGGAAACTTTGCAGAGACAGTGTTTTGTCTGTCGGTACTATACAAGCTCTGTGTCCAACAGAACACATGCGGCAAGCTTTACTTCAGAAATGAGCTTACTGGCACATCTGTAAATATTCAACATGATAATTACTAAGTATCAGCTGACTTGCATGTAACTGATTTGCATATTGGGTAGACTATTGTGTCTTTGATTGGCCAACTTGAAAGTGAGTTACAGGAACCCATTGCATGCTTTGCAATGGAATGGTTTGATTATCTCCCTGAGAGAAAATGTTTTCAGACTGAATGACTGTGCAGGGCAAAGGATGTCTGTCACAATTCTGGAAATCAATCCCTGAAACGATGACTTCTCAAGGTATTGCAACCAATCAATGACCAGAGAAATGAATATTGCTATTGATTTAATGAAAGTAGCCATTCATCTAAGATGACAGTACACTGTAACTGAAAATACATGTAGATGTGTGAAGTACTCTTACCAGTCCATAATCTTCCTTACTGATGCGGGCTCTCATCTCTTTCCATGTTTTATTCAGCAGTTGCACACAAATACAGAAGAATTCTTCAAATGCATTATCGCAGGTAAAAAACATTGGATAAAATTCCTGACCAGTCTCCGCAGCTGAAATAGAGAAAAGTCACATTTTGAAGTCTAAGGTCAGAAAATCTCATCTAGCTTAATTTGCATAGACATGAACTTATGACTCATTTGGTCAAAGTAAGAAATCTGCATTTGAGGACAAAGACATGATAACACAAACATCGGTCACAAAAAGCCTAAAATCCACTTGTCTCGATACCCGTGCCAAGAATTATGATCACATACCAAAGCTCAAACAGCTGCACTGCTATCAAGTCACTTACAGAATCCAATTTAAAATCCTGTTCATCATTTATGAAGCACAACTGGTTGGACTCTTCCATATATTTTGGACCTCAACACACAAAAAATTCCAGCAGCAAACAATTACTCCAAGACAAGACTTAAATCATACAGCCACCATCCACTCTCAAATTCATCTCCTGCACTGTAGAATTATCTCCAGATGACATCCATGCAGCACCCAATGTGGATATCTTCAAATCCACACTCAAAACTCATCTTTTTCAATGAGCATTTTTCTGAACTGTGTGTCATTGGGTGTCTTTGAGACTTTGAGATAGATATCAGATCTGATGCTATATACCAGTAAGCTATCAAACTATAAACTGTTAAACTATAACATCACGAAACATTTTCATACACAAACAGAAATGTTGACACATATACACTCAACGCAAATTACAGATGAAATAATGCTTACGTTGTTCGCCCACTTTTAAGATTTCACAAAGCATCTTCATCAGATGAATGCACGTGTTGATAAATGGGCAAGCATGTTCATCAGCTCGACAAGAATTCTCTAAAACTGTCTGCATTTGGTGAAAACAATACAGAGATGTGAAAATGTCAATCAAAACCTTTCCTTTTCACACAATATCAGTTTCTCTCAGATTTGATAACTTCATGCAGGAAACTTGTCTGATTGGTCACAGGAGATATGTTGACTATTTTGAAAATTTACAACATATCACTCAACAGAAATTATACTGGAAAGTAGGTATACCTTCTGCATGGTGTGATTATCATGACAAACTTGATTACAATTTAAACTATGAAACTACCTCAAACTTTGAACGAGTGAACAGTAAAATTTCTTAAATATATTAGGTCCTTCTTATCCTTACCCCATTTATCAGTCTACAGAATGAGTAAGCAAAGAGTTCAAATATCGGCTGAAGTTTCTAGTCTCTGCTGACAACTGACTTTAAAATGTACACTTTGTCTCAGCTTGTGGACACATATGTATCTTTGACATATGCAACAATAATATAGAAATAATGGGTGACGCGCTGACCATTAACGTTTATTTATGGGCAAGGGCGAGAGGAAATCCAAAAATTAACGGGCGAGGCTTGCCGAGCCCGTTAATTTGGATTTCCTCTCGCCCACGCCCATAAATAAACGTTAATGGTCAGCGCGGAGTCTGTTATTTCAATTATATTATCAACGAACCCCGAAAAACCATAAAAATTTACGAAAATTTACTGTTGGAATGACAACGGGGCAACAGAACCTGTCAGTGAGTGGTGTGTATGCTGCAAAAATTTTGCAAATCCGGAAATTTTTTTGAAAAAAAGCGTCTAAACTTGGCCCACAAATGCTCCATTTTATTTTGTGGTTGATTATGATCTTTGTACAAATCACAATTTTCGTTTTAGCCATAAAGTTACTGTGTTTACAATATTATTCATATTCACGGGCATGAAAACAAACCATTACTGTGTATTTGTGGGCAGTCACATGGTTCAGCTCGACCAATTAAGACGCTATGAACAGGGCATGGTAATATAATGAGTTAAAATATTTACAATGCTACAAAAAACCGCAATTATACGGTGTCGCTCAAATTTGATCAGAATTGGAACATACCAGTATGGGTACCAAAGATCAACAATAAATGTTGTTTCTATCTGTTCAGTGCAGGAAAATTCTACGTTGATGTTATGACAATGATTTCTGCACAGTACAACCAGAAAAACAACAAGAAATATTTAAACCAGAAAAACAAGAATGACAAAAGTAATTAAGGTCTGAAACTTTAGGTACTGGAGGTCAACTTTAGCAACACGCATAGCAGAAAGGCAGCTAGCCCCCTTACTGCCTTAGTTTAACCATAGACGGTCTTCCTCCCCTCTACTGACGGTCTTCCTCCCCTCTACTGTCTATGGTTTGAGCAGGTCTGTTAATATGTAACAGTTCAATGACAATGACAGGAAATGACTCAAGTCAGTGGAGTAAGCCTGTTTCAAGCCTGTTTCAGAATTTCGCTTTTTCTTACCTCATTTGCACATTTTTGACACTGATGTGTTCATTTGAACAAATTCACATCTCAACCCCTACATCTACCTGTACACCAAATACTGAGACGGTAGCTTTGGCGGTATGGGAGCCTTTGTGTGTGACGGACATACATCCGCACATACCCACAAATATACAGACATTTAGACTCATCATATAAGCTCTTTTTGGTATTTATATATAAAACCAAATATGAGCTAAAAATTATGAATAAACCGTGTCATG
>LD347710.1:58564-69813 GCA_001465055.1 Ptychodera flava
ACATACATACATACATACATACAGACAGACATCTCACATACAGACTTTTTTCAACCATATAACCTCCCAATTGCCATATATGTATGGCAAATGGGAGCTAAAAATGTTTTTAAGTCAGATTTTTTGCAAATTGTATAAAGTATATTGAATATCTTACACGTTACCTCTGGTTGTCTATGTCAGTATCCAGATGATAACAGCAGCTGATGGAAGTTCACTGAATAAGCTTGTAATTTTACTGTCTTTAAGAGGTATATTTTTGATGTGGTACCCTTATTGTTCTACATGTGTTCATGTACTTTGCATAAATAACTCAATACAAACAATTTGCTTTCTGTATAATCTTCCTAGTATTATACCGCTTCATATAAATCACTCCAAGTCTTCTCAAACTGTTGTACACTGTGTGAAAGTTGCAAGTTACAAGATTTCTCTAGTCTGTTTCACGCTCCACACATAGCTTCAAACAAAACTGAACGTAGCATCGAATTGTGAAATCACCCAAGAAAGATGTTTGGATCATTTGACCTTTGACTTACATTTTCAGGTGTGGAATGAGATTGTTAAATGTTGTTTCTTGTGACACATTCTGGTACAATTCATTGCTACAGGGGAAGTAAACAAAGAGTAAATATAATTAATATTTGTCAACATTTAACGCTGATAGTACAAAACTTTTACATGAAATCTTCAATATAGTATTTATGATGTACGTACATATATTCTCAATGCAATTACTTCCTGAAGAACAAAAATATCCAATCACAGAAAATTATGAACTGTAGAACAGAATAATCTGTGGTGACAGCATGTACATGTACTGTTATGCTGATGAGATATACCTACAAGATTTTTTACTGACTACTGACATGTCTAATGGGCCTTCCTAATTGCACTTCATTTGTCTCAAAAACTGCTCCACAAGCAACCAAACTTATTTCTCATGAATTCAGTGTGCTTGTCAAGGACTATGTATTCAAAGTGGCTGGTCAAAAAACACATGACACAGATTCAATACTGGACAACCAATCAGATACTAAATTGCCGAAAACTCAGACTGTTCAAGCTGAGGGGCATATCTTTCAAAGTCAAGGATAGGATGGAGTTACCTGTTCAAAGTGATAGATTCTAAAATGGCAAGTGATTTCTGTAACACTGTAGCATCAGTATGCGTACTTTTATTATTGACATAACCAGCAACCTGAGAAGAGAAAGTGCAAAATAATACACTTTGTAAAATAGCTTGTTGTTGTCAAATGTTTCATTTCACTTCAACTTAATATTGCTTCAGAGTTTTGCTTTTTAACAGACATATGTTTGTATTCAGGTGTTTCAGTAGAATATATGGAATGGAAAAGAAGAATTTTCACTGTGCAAATGTTTATGTACATAAAATGTTAAATGTCAAGTTTTACTGTATTTGATAAAATTAAGTAGCAACAAACTATTAACATAGCTACTGTCTAAAATCTATTGTTAAAATCATCAGCATCCTTCCCAATATTTGCATTGCTAGTTGTTTCTAACTCTGAGATGAGAAACACATTTTGTATAATTTAATAAATGAACTATAGGTATCGTAGAGCTGAAGAAAACACGATTGAGGATGTTTTCAAATTAAAATTATCCAAAATTGTTTCTGCTCACTCCATACACTGGTATTATGAAGTTATTGCCATCTTTTGAAGTACACATACAGAATTTAATGACACAAGTTGAATGTATAGTGTTTTCATGAAGCTCCGTATGTACATTGGGTTATGGAATCATATGCTCAGCAAAGCATATATCCAATATGCCAGCTGTAAGTAATATCCACTTAAATATCTTTGCCAGTTAAGGAAATAATTCTTATCATATGTCAACATTGTTCAATGTTTTGAGTACTTCACTATAAATTCAACGAATGAAAACCATTTGCTGTAACATACTGTATGTATAGGAATATTAGTAGCATGATTTACTTTACAATGGTATTGCAACTTACTCTTTTGACAAATGATGGTGACAAAATATCCCAGGATACAATTCCATGATCCATCAATTCAAGAAATGCTGTCAAAGTGTATGCCAAGTTTTCACCACTCCTGGAATATGACGAAAAATACAATAAAAACAAATTAAAAACGTCTGCTTGTCTTATTCTGACTGTCTGAGAGAAACTTTGATGAAAAGAACAGATTTGCTACAAATGAGGATGGAGCAACATATCATTTTGAATGCTGATGAAATTAAAGTAATCGTCTTAAATACACAAAATCCAAGAAGAGATAATAAGAAATGAAAGGATAAAGTATGAAGTTGAACATAATATTTGGAAATATATGTAAATTACTAACCCACAATTTATACACTAAATATAAGAACTCAGTCATAATCTTAACGTTAAAACAAGCATGGTAATTATATACAGAGTGTATGCAAGTGTTTACAACTATACATATATATATATATATATATATATATATATATTGCAAGTATTAATTTGACTTACTCCTGTCCATTTTCAACTCTTTGGACAAGTAATTCCACACCCTTCCTGGAGATAAATTCACCGGCAAATGTGACGTCAGCGGAGTGCCTTGCTAATCTCTGTAATGACTGTTTCTTCTCATCAGCTTTTCCAACCGAAATTTTTTCAAACACTTCTTGTGCTGCTCTTCCCTGAAAATGATTAAGTATGTTATAAATATCTTCTGATCCACGGGCTGAAAGAAATGCATTTGCTGGCAAGATACGATGGGCACTGAGCAACTTTTTATATTTTTTTACAAACGTTAAAATTTCTCAAATAATGTTATGAAATGGAAGCCTAGTCACTGGAGTATGACATGTGTATCATGAGATGGAACTATTTTCATAAAAACATAACTGACAATGTATTGAAACTACAAGAATACAATAACTACATCAGCATAAAAAAACCTTGCAAGTATTTTTGGCTATTTTTGTACATTCATGAAAATATATCAAGAATCTGGCAAAGGTAGATAAAGCAATTACAGTAAGAGGAACAGTTTTTTAATTCTTGACAGCATTATTGCTGATTGAATAAAGAAAAGATCCATATTGTATTCCAAATTATTTTCAATTAATTTAAATTATATTAAAATGTCACAGAAAGTGTCTATCATGTTAAAGGTATACAGTCACCTGTTATCTAAATATGCCCATATATGATCAAAGGGGCGTTCCTTGGTATTCAAAATGCCCATGTGGGGCGCTGTTTTTAAAAAGTGGTCACCCGCTTAAAATCTGTGATTGGTTAGATTTTCTCTTTCCATGGTGACTGTGGCAAAATTGGAACGGGGATACCTTTAATGAAGCGATGCACCCACATTGCAATGAATGATGATGTACAAATACATGTCAATATTGATCATCACATCATTTATCTATCCTTCCAATATTCAAAGGTTAAAAATATGAATACAATAAATGTCAAATTGTAAGGTGCAAACTGTAGCTTCCTCCAGTGACACACCCCATATAAACATTCTCCTTGAACCTGCAGACGTTTACTAGGGTTCAGTTCACACATTCAAAAAACAGTCAACTTGCAGCAAATTAATCTACCTCACTTTTAAAACTATACACAGTTAACTTTTTCAAAGTATGTACACAAGTAGAAGTCAAGCACTTGTAAATGTTCACATCAATTCATTATGAGACATACATGTACGAGCATACATGTATACAGGAGTGATGTCTCAAGTCCTATTTCAGCCATATATACATGTAGGCACAAATTGAATGAATGATAAACCACTGATTTCAATATTTGCATTAATGCAATGTAGATTTTCTGAAAAACTTAGCTGGGAATTTCATGGTGCAATTGTTCTGATTTCAAAATCACTGGATTGTCTGAAAAAATATCCTACAATCACAATAAACAGGCACATGAAAGCACACTGCACACATGTACATGTACATGTACACATAGGTAAACGCAATGCTGATAACAGATTTCACACTGTACTGAACCACATGGTGGGATGTCTCCATTAAATATACTCACACCTGTCCTGGAGCGCAGCATGTTTACCGTGCTGTTGAAGCTACCTTGCAGAATGCCTGAATGTAAGGTTAACAACTTGAAATTGTTTCTGAAAGACTCTTGTTTAGCAGAACTCATGATAATTTATAGAATCTAAACTTTTGAAACAACACAAGAACGTTCACTGACTTATATGGATTTCCTGACCGGATCTGTCGGTATCTTTGCCATTATCAGTATGTTTGCACATGGAATTTTCTGTATGCCCACAATCTGCCTAAATTTGGTTTGCCAGTGAATAAACAAAGCAGGTAACTAGGCAAATACTTGTTGAATATTACCTTCTATAAAACAAACGAAACCCTCTTTATTCTGATCTGAAAGAATGTAGGCCTTGTTATCATTGTGTGTGGGAGGAATGTTTCAGAAGATAGTGTAACCATACAGAAAATTTACAGGTTACTATTGAAACAGGATATTGAAAGGCTTTCTGTTACTATTGTCTCTGTGATGAAAGAAATCTAAAATTAATGACGAGGAAATGACAACGGTTAAACAAATTGTCGAATCATTATTTCTTACATCACTGATGTCAACACTGTGATTATCCTCCACAGCATAACATGTAGTTTACCCACTGTTTACTGTCATTCATTGAATTCCAATAAAATATGTTAGCGTTTCATGATACATTTAACTAGACTTGAGATCCTATAAATTTTAAGTGAAAATATAAAATAATGGTTATGCACTATGGAATATTAACTTGGATATTAGTTGTTAAACAGTGATTCAGACTTGTTGGACTTCAACAAAATGCTTAAATTTTTGCACTAGTCTGACAATTGCTTGTTCTTTCAAGAGAGTAACTGAAGAGGCAACTCACCCAGTAAAAGTTATATATATGCCATTCAGGACTGATATGAAAATTTCCACATCCTGATATATTTTTCTCTATTTTTGGACAAATATCCTTAAAAAATATCCACTTCAACACAACAGTTTCAAAATCTCTGCATAATTAACATGATATTACTGAAACTATAGTGGTCTAATTCACGCCAGGTTCGAAGCCGAAGTTTCCTAAATCTGTCAGTCATACATTTACAATAGCAGAAACATGAGACGCTATGGTCTGCATTTTCCTATTTCCTATCAAACACAATATCTGATTTCTTTACCTCAGTTCTACATATACTGGGACCAAGTTATGGGAAACTATTTTTGCTCCATAGCAAACTTTTTTGTGTCAACGGAATCGCACATTGGTTTACATGCATGATCCATAAACGTCATTTAATCACGGTTAGCTATGCAGATATAATTACAGCACGGAGCTAAATACTAGACTTCCTCCAGGATTACAGCGACAACATTGCTGTCTTAAGATATCATTGTCATCAATTTTACTTCCCTTTAGCAGATCATGATTATGTTCTGAAGTATCTGAATCATGTTGGGAGAGTAACTGTCTGACACCGCTTACAGAGAGAATATATTCAGGAAAGCAATGATGTTTTTTGGACATATTGCAAGAATAAGAAATAATATGCTAATGAGCTGCTCTGTCTATCTCGGCATAAAAAGTAATGCATCATTAAATTTCACAGTTGTTGTATCATCAAACATGGACTATGGAAGGGCAGACTGTCTGTACATCAATTAATATCATTTTATAAGATGGTTTATGTTTAAGGGGTGGTTCAAGTTCTTGACGAATTTTTCTGTTTCTCAGTCCTTGTTAATTACTCTCAGAAGTTCTTCTAGAGTAAATTGTGTATCAAAGCAACAACATGCATAATTTAGTGGCAGTTGCAGAAAAATGATAAAATCTGGGAAATGGTATTTACACATGTATATTTATCTGCTGACTCTGTGGTAGTTCCTTGTTGACTACATGATGTGGCCATCTACTGCCCTCAACAGTTCAAGATTTAGGGTACATGAAGTTACAATCAGCCAGTTGTTTTCTGTGTGTATTGGTCTCTGACATTGCTTGGCCAGATTCTTGAAGTGGAGGACAGAGATAAGAAGCAACACAGTGAACTAGGAGCTGTGAGAGGGTCTTAGCAACACATGAACATAATTCATTAAAATCTTTCATCTAGCAAAGAAATGACAGATCATGTTGATATGAAATGTGCCTTACCAGGTAAAAATATTTATTTTCAGAATATTCAATCTGTAAACTACCAATTTTGGACAATATTTGGCCCTGTATCATCCATATTAAGTTTTTAAAGATGTGTTATCACAGTTGTAAGTGTAATCAATGTGTACATATGAGACTATCACCATTTGCTTAGATGTATTACAGAACTTTAACCCTTTCACCACCATGGTTTGGTCCGATCCCATTGTTATCAATGGTGGTAGTGGACCTGTTTACAGGGATTGGAGGTGAACAGGTTAAGAATGCATACTGCATGACATGATACATAATTAGTACTATTTTCACCAGATACTGACTGTTCACAATCACATACTAATTCCAGGCTCATTTCTGATGGCTAACTTATCACATGAAAGTTTAAACTGAGCCTGACATTTTCATATCATGTCTTTCATACTCCTTACATTCTTCACCTTTGCCACTGAGGGCGCTGTTCTTGGTCGTTATAGTGACTGGAAGCGAGGATACTGTCTTATGTACTCAATATGAAGCCTCTACCCATCATTATTGACCAATTCAGAGTCAACCATCTTTGCAAGTTAGATGCAATGTACATGTAGTGTAAAAATATCTGCAATTGACTTTGATTCATTCCTATGGTTGCAATTTTATTTTAGTCAGTGATGGAAAAGGTATCTCATAAGTTTTCTGAAAGGTTGAGAACTGTACCTTAACCAAGTGTTTTAGGGTATTTGCCCACTTTAAGATAATTTGGTTTCAGACTTTTGTGGTCAAGAAGCAGCCTGCTGTTGACTTTTGCGATATCCCTGGAAAACAGTGATAGCATTCACAATAACTACAAGCCTCTGTTACTTTTTAAGACACTTTTCTTACTTTTCCCAAGTCATTAATAACATTATTCACCTTCATTTGTGACCTGTGGGATACATCATGCAGCATTAGGGCACCCTAAAGGCTTTGAATTAACCAAGGTTGGAATTTTGAGTCATAAAATTATGGTTCTTTGTGTTGCATGTTCTTCACAACAGATTTTGATACTTTCTTTCTTATTGACTTTGACAAAGGAAGGCTATAAAATGCAGTGTACATTCTTACCAACAGGTTCTAGGGGACCAATTACTAAAATACTTTGATACTACATGTGTTTTGTCATGTCTAACATTCAAAACAAGCACACATAATGTTCAGGTATGGTTCTTGACCCTACCACAAGAGGGCAGTAGAACACTTACCTAAGTCATGTAGTAGAGAAGCTAGGTACTGTCTATGCCCAAATTAATCTAGCTGCTTGTACTAGCATTACTCCTTTGGTGACTTAAGTCATCAATTACAGATTTTTGATAGGTAAATTTTATGCTTATAACTCTGGCATTGTCTAGTTGTCACATTCTGGAAGATGCTAAATAATCAATTTTCCAGAATATTTAATTATCACCCTCTGGAAAACCCTTAAAAACATTGACATCCCTTTAAAGATTTATAGCTTTTTGAGGTTTTTTCACGCACTTTTCACAGTTGGAAATGGCAAAATAATCAATGGATATCTAATTATGATTGAGAATAGATGTCAAGATCTTAGCTTTCAATGTCAGCTGAATTTCAGTCACAATGAATCAGTAAAAACCTAATATTCCCATGTCTGTGTGCCCCACTACCTAACACACTCTGGGAGTCAATGTACGAATTCCATGAGATTTTGTGCCCTGTGTGTTTGCAATATGTACAATTTTCAAGCTCCAGAGAGAACCTTATGGAGTAGTAAGCGGTGTCTCAATTTACTAGTAGTTTTAACAGAGTACACTACCGGTAATGCATGTGTGGTGACACTGGAGTATACATCATGGTACTGGGTATATCAGTACTGTTCATAAGAGTGTTCTCCCCAGGCCGTTTAACAGGATTGGCGCCGATTCTTTATACTTTTCGCCTGATCCTTTATTTTTTTTGCCCGATCCTTTATTTTTTTCGCCCGATCCTTTATTTTTCATGCCGATCCTGTTTCAGACGCTGATACTCTTTAAATGTGGCTGAAGACCTATTGTTTCTCTGCGGCGATTTTGTCACTTTTATTTCAGCGAGCTTATCAAGTGTGAAACGGTTCTAATGTGGCGATAACACGACATGCCAGATAATTAAAAAAGAGGTTTATTCCATTGCCAAAATATGTGAAATGGTTAGACAGTTCTCCTTTCATGTCTATGTTTTAGGTGTTTTACACACAATGAGGCAAGTTATCGGGCGCAAAGCACCCAAAGTCGTGCTTGTCTGTGAGGAGAATAAATGGGCGCAGCCATATTGCAAATGAACATCGGCGAAGACGGATGAAACTTAAATTCAAAAAGCATGAAATGTATTAAGCTGCCGATCGTACAGACAATGGCTATTTTATACAACGGACATGGAGCATACTCGATGAAAGGCTCGGTGCTGCATCTTTGCCAGCGGGCACTCAGAGCATGATCTATACAATAGGCAACCGGTTGAAGTGGCTGAAACCTTACGATTGGTTGAGACAAACTAACATCAGATGCAAAAATGTATGGTACTGCCACCGCATGTTCGTGTCCAAGTTAGAAATTTCGAGATCTGTGTACGTCAACATGACGTTGAAGCCATGTCTGTCACCTCGTGTCACGCATTCGTAACTTGCATGGATTCGTTCGATTTACTTTGAGAAACAATTGCATTTGATCCAGTTTCAAAACCGGGTTAACCCATGACCTGTTTTACAATATTCAAGGCACCATGAAATGAAATGAAATAAAAAGGAACTACATGAGCTAAAATAATCATTTGTGTGATCATCTGAATACAGCAGCTATGTACGTACGGTTAGGGTATACACTATACAGTATAGGTTCAAAGGTCGTCACTGTGTTCAAGTGTGCTCCACACAATGCATGGCAGCCGAAGCCGCGCAGTTGTCGAGGTTTCGTACGTTTGTCAAAGTAGAAGTCGATGCAATTTCAAATCTTGTTCTTGAAAATACTCGGTATCAATATTTTCAGGCTTCTCTTTATTATGAATTGAGTTTTAAAGTCAACATATTTCTCTGCAGGCATGCTTTGCTGACTCCGAATTGTAAGTGCAATATTCAGTCCTGTCCCGTATGAACTTGTCCGTGTAACTGTTTTGCCGTGGACGTTTAAAAAAGACGTCCATGGTTTTAGCAATCTGGCTACAGACAAACATTGTAGCAACAGAGGATCACATAAAACATCTGATTTTGAATGTTATTCTAGAGAGAACTGGAAGACTTTGAATTAAAATATGGATGTAATATATGAAGTGCTTAAAGTGCATAAAAGATTTTACTTTATCCTTTTATTGCGGGATTTTTTCTGATGCTGTGGAGTGACGTGTGTATTGCATAATCTACATAATTAACATAAACTTTACATAGTTATTGTTATGCAAATTAGCCGGCCCAGTGTCAAAGATTTCTGGGGAGAACACTGAGTTCATAGTCCAGCACTAATTTGATGCCTGATAATTGTAAACCTCTGTGAAGATGTGTCATTGTCACTTTTGAGTAGTTACAGGACTATTGCTATTTTGTTTTGCTTGTACTACATACATCTGGAATGTGTAATTAGTATGTCAGTTGACTATGAATCTTGATTTCCTTTTCACATAATTCATTACAATACAGTCAGAAGAAACTTGTATAAATCAATGAAATACACATGGCATCATAACATATCTTGTCTGAATCCTGTCATCTGATTAGCTAAAGCCATGAATTATGTTCTCATTGAGCAGACTCAGCCCTGGTGAATACAATGTATACAACAACTTCCCCACCAAGGAGTCAGTGCATCAGTGAATGATACAGCAGGTCATGTGTCTGAATCTACTGATATGTTCTAGAACACATGCCCCTAAACTGCCAAACTTCTAGAAATTTGAACCATATCTTTTACTAGATTTTGTCATATTATAGCGAAGTTATAGATGATGCACTTGGGTATTTAGCAGAGAATATAAGACTTCGAACAAGGAAAATTAGCACATTTAGTACAAAATATCAACAACAGAAGCAAGGTGATTACCATATTTCCAACCAAATATGCTACTTTTTCCAAGGGAGGTCTTATATCTGCTACAAAATACCCTTGTTTGCTATTTCCAACTTCTAAATAATATCTCCTCAATATCCCATCTTGAGTACAAAACTGTAAAATATTTCAATATTCAACAAAACCCCAGTTACTTTTCATTGATTTAAAATTACATATCTGTCACCATGGTAACTTCCATGGTTGCATATTGATAGTTGCTTTCAGTTTAGGTGGAAATTTGTTTACAGTGACCTACTTTAAAGGGATACAGTCATTGGAACAGTGCTCAAAGGTCATATAGGACCAATATGACCAATTGCAACACTGTACACTCGCCCCGATCCCTAAATATGGAAGTGCTCATGAATAATAATTTTTGGGTCAAAGGTATTGTAGTGTCCAATCAGATCCGTGCACAGAGTCCAAGGCCGTGACCTACTTCATGTACCTCTGCTGTGTTTTGATTTTGCTTCGCCAAGAAACGTGCTCGTTGTTGCCCATAAACATATATTTTTTCTCTTTTCTAAGCATCTTCTTATTTCTAACTGTGTCAGATTGAAAAGGCGAGGTTGTTCGGGAAACAAATTTAGGGATAGGCTTTGGTGTGCGTACGATCGGCGGTACCTGTACTCATGGAGCTAGATCCACACGCTTGTGCAACTGCCGAGCTCAACCAGCATGCTCGGTCTGTCCTCAATTCCGATGAGGATTCATGTCTTAGATTTGCAGTCTTTTTTCCGTATGATAATCCAGAAAATGTGTGATATGGTCAAACTTTACGGCCGTTTTATGATAGTACCATGAAAACTAAGCTATCAACACTGCGAAGCCACACAGTGTTACTGTCCTGTGATCGAGGTACAAGCGTGTGCGTCACTTTTGGGTGATATCACGTTGAACGGAACTGTTCAGAGGGCCTAGGGAAACGCGATCGTTGATACCCAAACTCATAGAAGGTGACCAAGTCAAAGTTATCAAGAGAAAATTTGACCATTATGACCTTCTTTGTTTAAAGTTTGATTGCAACTTTAATGATTTGAATAAACTGTCAATA
>LD347710.1:73545-100528 GCA_001465055.1 Ptychodera flava
TTGAATGTCGCTTTGTATAGTTGAAAATGGGGAGTTAGAATGTTGAATGTCGCTTTGTATAGTTGAAAATGGGGAGTTAGAATATTGGCCTTGATTACGCGCCATAAATGGTGTGTCAGTGTGACTGCCTTCCGCCGCCGCGCCATCTTGAGTCACACTGTACTGAGGTCTATGAATGAACACGATTTTGTTTTTATGATTCGTACTTGTGCTCGTGGACAGATTTTCGTCATATTTCACAGAAATGTTGGAATGATGTTTAAAAAGATTATGCTACAAGTTTTATGGCAAAAATATGTATCTAAATGGGAAAAATCTACACCGAATTTACCGTACTCACTTTACCTCGTGTTTGCTGGCTAAAATTCCCAGAATATAACAAAAACTCACCACTACATGTAAATGGGATGGTCTGCCACTTCCTGGCCAAGTTTCACAGTTCTATGACAGCGTGCACAGGGCCCGAAAGCAGTTCCGTTGCGAAATAGGTATTGACTGGATTCAGAAGTGCGTGCCATGAGCGGCGACCGCTCGAGCGCTGTGGCCGGTCAGTACAAAGTGGCATTTTTGGAGAGGAAAAACACTATTTTTCTATCGTTTTTTCTTCAGTTTTTTAATGAAACCTGCCTCATACATCGATTTTAATTGGAAATATCAATTTTTTCAGTAACTGAGCTACTTATTTTCAGAGAAAATGGCGTTTAAAATTTCACGAAAGTCAAATTTCACTTTCAGTGTGCGTGGGTTGCGTATAATGTCGCAACATTTTAGCTTAACTTTGGCCACCCTAATTATACGGTTGGTAACCATGGCAGCTCAGGCCACAGCTGACAGGCGTTGGTGTTGTCAATGTGATATACGCAGAAACAGTGGCTTTCTTTTACGTAATACTCTGCACTGAACACTCCACGCGCCTGTGGCTAACGCTTTAAATTTACGTGTGCGGTCAGGTCTGTCTGGTGTGCATGTGCAAGAATGTTGCAAGAAATTTTCGGGTGGAATATAAAGTTCATTGCACCACGGTCCACCAGCGATTGTACAAAAACAAAAAATGCTGAGTCACTACAACTATATCTTATTTAAAACACCTTTCTCAGTTTATAGAGAGGGTTTATTGGCAGCTGGTTTTGGATTATTTTTAGTTAAAATCAGAGAACATTTAGACCCATGCAAGAGGTGGCAGCACTGATTCATACGGGCCTAATTAACTTAGCTACAGAGAAAGAAGCAAGTGACATAATTTCCACACGTAGTATGACATAGCTTGTATGTGAGAAAGAATCTTTGAGTTGGCGGGGTTGGAATGTAATAGGTTGACAGACACACATATTTCCTGACTTAAAATCACATTCAGATCTTGACAGCTGCTAACTGACATAGGCAATTAGCGTGACCTAACTCATGATATTGGAAAACATGTGACAATGGAATGCAAAACGGTAATAAAAGTTATCTTACAAAAATAGGCTTGAATGACTAAAAGCTGGTGGAACTTTTAAATTTGAATATAGGCAATCTTTTAACCATTTTCTTTATTACAACTTTTATTTCTAATTTTTGCCACTTGCAATGTAAACAATTATCCTTATAGTATATTTAAATATATATATATATATATATATATATATATATATATATATATATATATATATATATATATATATATATATATATAAGCATCAATATAATATAAACAAAACAATGTCCAACTATTAAAGATACAACTTGGCAGGTTTTATTTTCACTATGGTCATAGAACTCACAGGTCCATAGATGTATGGCATTGTAAAAAAAATAGACATCCATGGTTTCAGCAGATCTGTTAATATGTCACAGTTCATAAACAATGACAGGAAATGACAAATTAGCTGTTTCAGTTACTGCTACCACTCCCAAACATAATAGGTACCCTGCATACAAATAGGTTAAAGGTCAAAATCCTCTGATTCAGACTGATGTGTGGGCTGATTCAGTTCACTGCCACAACTCCTGTACATTTGCAGGATTTCCCTTTTTCTTACCTCATTTGCACATTTTTGACACCGATGTGTTCATTTGAACAAATTCACATCTCAACCCCTACATCTACCTGTACACCAAATACTTAGACGGTAGTTTTGGCGGTATGGTAGCCTTTGTGTGTGACGGACATACATCCGCACATACATACCCACAAATATACAGACATACAGACGCCACCGACTCATCATATAAGCTCTTTTGGTATTTATATATAAAACCAAATATGAGCTAAAAAATACCGTTTGCCATCTTTCATCTTCTTCAAAGATCGACTGACTTGAACTCGCTTGAAGTTTCTTTGTTAAAGATTAGGCAGATGTTTACTGGAATTACAAAAATTTTGTATGTTCCTTCATCTCTGGAAGGGAATGCAAAGTTTTCCCATGATCGAAAGTTTTTGCAATGAATTGCTTTCTTGATGTTCTGAAAATGGTTCTCACATTAAACAGATAAATTTGAAACACTTCACATATCTCTGATGTGTGTGAAGATATAACGCATCACATGGTAATTTCACATATAGCTATGGCACATGTTACTGTTAGCTACAAATGCATTATCAAGGGTCCTATCATAGCTGTTCAGTTTTGAATCATATTGCAAATTATAAGGGTGTAGCTTTGACACCCATACTTCAGTCATAGCTTACACTTGAATTGATCTGTATAATAGATCTTTAAAATGAATTTAACTGCAAACTGAAATTATAGATATTCAGTGACATATATGGTGACATACAACAGGACAGCCTTTGAAAAACATTAAAGTTTATTCATAAATGCCCAAATATGCACATTAAAGTACCACATGTTCATCTCAGTCTGAAAATGTTATTACACAAAGTATATACATTGAGAGGGGTTTATCAGTTCTAAAGCAAAACACTGCAATGCAATATAGTCTTCAGTAATACTTAACAGCTAGCTCACTACATTTTCTTCCAACTTCATTTCAAAACACTTTTTGTCAGAGGTAAATTAATGTTATCTTTTGTAATGATTAAAGTACAGATCATTTGAAAGCATCTATTTCTATTCAAACAGACATCATGGAGAAACTAATAGACACAGGTGCAATGTTGCCATGGTGACATCATTGGTGCACACTGAGAAAATCTAATGCTTATTTTTTAAGTAAAAGATAATACGCATCAAAAGATTTGAACTGATAACTATGTGAAATGCACAATTGCAATGTCTATAAATGCATATTTCTGCTGTCCACAATTTTTTTGTTTTATTTGAAGTATTTTAAATGCCATCAAATAGTACTCATTAACTACCACTCTGATATCTCGCCCACAATATGAAATTAAGTCTTATTTAGTTTATATATATGCATGTGAAATTATCCAAATGAAGATTTCTGAAATACAAAATTACAATGTTAAGCAATTTATTTACTGAGAAGCAATATATGACCTTGCCATAAGTTTGAGCCACCTTTTATTAAAAAAATCTATAAGAATGTAGTCAAGATTACACATTAAGTCTGTATAATGATATTGAACTATTCAGACCAACACAGATGAAATGTTCTGCATTCAACTATCCAAAATTGTTTTTTGCAAAGGGAAAACAATGTATTTCAAGAACATGAATCATTCCTCAAGGTAGACTGTAGACTGGCCCCAGTCACTAGGCTTTTCTTAGCAGCAGTTACTAGCTGGCCATTGCCTTTACCCCACAATATGCATGACAGCCCACCACTAACATGACAGTGACTCTGCTGAAGTTTACTTCTTCAATTTATTCTGTTTTGATATTTAAATGACCACATACTTGAAGCAAGTCCAGGTAGAATGCACCTCGGTAAAAGTTTTACAGACATTTTAAATTTTTACAATATTAGTCTGGTCCACTGCTTGTGTATACTCATTTGGAAGCCTGTGGAGTGAATAAACTTTTCACCGTCTTGCTTTTGTGAAAATAAATTTAATTTTTTCTAATACAGTAAATGCAGTGCAGGCAGCCATTTTGAATTTCACATATTGGTAAAATTTTGGTGAATTGTTTCTCAAGTACCAAAATTTTTATGGTGACCCCCCATTTCATTCTATGGTATGGAAGAGAATTATGCACTGCATCTATAGAATAGGTTTTGGCAAAAGTTTGAAACTTTCAAGGTACACTCCACTGTGAAGACAACAAACAAATGAGTTACAAAAACCCAAATGGACATTTAAGCATGATACATATTCATTACACTATACAAAATTTATCTCCTTAAAAGATTTTCAGGAATCACAATGAAAATTGATTAGTCCTTGAATTATTACTACAATGAACACAGTTGCTGTAATATATGATACTAAACAAAATAATCAAAAAATTGTTAGATGTGGTAAATAGTAATTAATGTAGAAAGTAGTAACTGGCTATCCCTCATAACTATTATCACAGATCATAGCCCTTGGCAAATCAACTTATACTGAACATGACCGGCAGTACCAAGATCCCTGCTGATTAGCACCATTGTAAAATTATTTAAGAAATTTACATCTTTACAAGCTGCAGTTCATTAGGGAATATTTTGAATTAATGACATTAATATATGAAATAAGCAAAACACATATTAGCTCTAGATCTCATCTATTCATAACATTGTTCTGGTTAGTTTTCCTGTGGATGGGTCAATAAAACCACATAGGAATTCTTGTTCTCTTCAGAGGTGGTGTCTCCAACGACTTGTTCTGACACTGCATCTGGTGTTTGCTGGATGACAACAGAGTCTGGTGCAACAGCCACAAGTCTGTCAAATCAACCAATAGACATCACGTAAATATGAACAGTCCATGCTTTCATTGAACTGATGTGTTGATAACTCGAGGTGAAGAATGGATCTATTGTCTATTGTTACATTATCTACATCATGACACGATCAGTATAGTGATGGAAATACCAAACATCTTTACTTTACATTGGTAATCATGAATATGATTATGACTTGAAATGCAAAGGAGAAACAAGAACTTTTGGTAAAAAACTTAAGTCCTCCTGTAGTTTGGAAACTCTGCAGGTAAAGTTGAGGATATTACCAGTGAGAGAGTTTGATCAGATTTTCGGTACAACTAAAAGATGGAGTTAAAACAGACATTGCAGGACAACATACATGTACATGCATTATCAAAGATTTAATCTTCATGCATCATCAAATATCTCTAATAGTAATAGGACAGGCAAGTGGTCAAATAGTCCTTTTTGACTCATAGGTATGAAAATAATTGAAATGACTGTTTTGACAGGGTACAGTATTTTGAAGATGAATCAAACCATGCTACTCTGCTCTGTTTGCAATTTTTTGCATGATTTGATAAATGATAGCACTATAACATTTTTTAAACACAAATGAAGAGGAATTGCAGACAGTTCACTTACCCTTGTGAGTCAGGGGCAACTGCAACATAAGTTTGTCCCTCAGATGTAGCTACTAATGTTTGCTGTGGTATTGTGGTTGTTGCATACGTTACAGCATCAGAGGTGACTGTACCATCCTGAGACACCACTGTTGTAACCGTAGCTAGATCCTGCATACCCATGATTTGCTGCAGTATATTGACAGCATTTCGGTCAGTCTGTTGCAGTTGTATCTGCGATGCATCTGTATACTGTATGTTTTGGTCAACATCTTGCAATGGTGGCTGGGTGACTGCAATGACTTCCTGTTGTGGTGACGTTGGTGCTTCAGCCCCTGTTGAGCTGATGAGGTCAACTGACACTGCTATGGGTTGCTGCTGTCCAACCTGTGCCACTATATCAGCATCAATTTTGTGCTTTTTCTTCATGTGTGTTCTGAGGTCCCACTTGTTGGTGAAGACATACTCACACTGTGAGCAAGGATAGGACACCAGTTCTGCATTATCCTTGGCATCATGTATTTCCTGAATTTGATCTTCCTTGAATGGTTCATTGGGATGCTTCTTACGGTAGTGACTCCGTAGAGTTCCCTTATTGTTGGAAGAGTAATCGACACACAGGCCGCATTTGAAAGGTTTTAAACCCCCGTGTGTTTCCAGATGTCTCTTCAGATGTGATGGCTGCAGGGCAGTATACTCACAGTATGGGCACTGGTACTTCTTTTCATTCTTATGTCCCAGTTGATGCACTTGAAGGCTATTTTTAGTCTTGAAGGATTTCCCACACTCATCACACAGGTGGTTCTTGGCATCAGAATGCTTCATCATGTGGGCTTTAAGGTTACTCTTGCTGCGCGTTCCATGACCACATAACTGACATCGGAATGGGGTGATTCCCTTATGAGCCCAGATGTGTCTTTTCAAATCAGCACTGCCTCTGTGGAAGAGCTTCCCACAATACGGACATTTATATGGCCGTCTTCCAATCTTGGACTTAAGTCGTGCCTTGCCGCCCATGATCACTTCAAGATCCGATGCCGTCATCTCAGGATGTATATCACTGATGTGGTTCCTGATATCAGATTCTTCGGTGGTGCTGTAGTCACATAGGCTACAGTTGAAATGCTTACCATCTATATGTTTCTTCATGTGTATTTTGAGGTAGTATTTGCTGGCAGTTTCTAACCCACACTCAGCACACTTATACTTGATACCGCTGTGTACAGACTCCATGTGACGTTTCAAGCCATCAGCATGGTGTGTTGCATAATCGCATTGCTGACATTTCAAAGACTTCTCTGAAGTGTGTATGACTACGTGCTTTTCATACTCCACTTTTGCCATGAACAGTTTTCCACACTCTTCACACTCATAGTTACCAAAGATTTCCTTCAGTTTACTCAACAAGACAGCATTGAGATGTTGGTAGCTAAGACCATTGATTACACCCATCACAGTCGTTTGAGTTTCTTTATTTTCAGCAGCATCCTCTTTGGCTTCTGCCACAGAGCCTTGGAATTCACCATTTTCTTCCTTTTGTCCTGTGGCTTGAAAATCCACATCTGTCTGTGAGGAATTTGCACTTTCCTGTTGCATGACATTGAGAGCAATTGCCTCATCCGCAAGGGCGTCTTTGTTTGCAGGATCGATTAAATACAGACTTATGTTGATTGAATTACTGAGAGCATTTTGTATGTCAAAGTCTGGCAGAGCACTGTGAGTTTGCTGAAGATGATTGGTCAGCTTAATGGAACTCAGAAACTTTTCATCACAGAAGAAACAAACATACACAATTTTGTGTTTCTTTACATGTGCCTTTATGTAGGGTTTACGAGCAGTTGTATAGTCACATAAATCACACTTGTGCGGTTTCTCATTGGTATGTAAATACAAGTGTATGTCATGGTCACGTTTTGTCTTGAACTTCCTTTCACAAATGTTACACTGATAAAGCAAAGCTCTTCTGCCACTTCGGCTGTCCATCTTCTTGCGTTCATAGAACTCCTTTGCATGTGGATCCTTATCAACGTCGTGCTTATACTTGATGTGCTTCAACAACTCAGTTGGGTGGTGTACCTTCTTTCCACAAAGCTCACACTCATAGCGTATTGTACCATGCTTAGCCTTGTGAACTTTCAAGTGACCTTTGTTGATACAGGTGAAATCACATTGATCGCATTTGAATTTCTCACCAGTGTGTTTACGCATGTGCACATTGAGGTTCCCTGAGCTGTTGGATGCATAGTCACACAGTTGACACTTGAAAGGTTTGATGTCTTTGTGGATCAGGATGTGAACTGCCAAAGCATGCCTGTATTTGAATAACTTATTGCAGTGAGGGCATGTGAAAACTCTCAACACTGGATTTGTAGTGTTACTTCTATGAGGTACTGCACTGCCTTGGTTGATAGTTTGTTGAATACAGTGCTCTGTAATCTCACCGACCACATACTTTTCCAGATAGGACATTCTGGATCTTTTGTCTCTCTTGCCTTTACCAGATGTGCTGTCCTCTCCACCTTCTCCATTCTCGGTGTTTTCTTGAGGTATGTGAACATTGGCTTCTTTAGTTCCATCAAAGACAGTGAGAGAAGGCTGTACACTAGTTGTGCCTTCGCCTGTAGTTGTTTGGTCATCTTCCTGTGATCCATAACTGCTGTCTATTTTCTTCAATAAACTTGGTCTACCCCGTGGTCTTTTAGCAGGTTGATCCTCTTCAAAGTACTCTGGGACACAGCGGTGATGTTTCAACTGTCTTATTTTTTTAAATTTACGCTTACACTGAGAACAGTCAAAACCGTCAGTATTGTCATGCATTGTTTCTTCAAGACGTCGAATTTCCTCTTTCTTCTTCTCTTCTTCTTTCCTTTTCTCCTCCTCTGCCTTCAACTCTTCCTCAGTTTTAGGGACTTTCCGAGGTCTTCCTCTTCTCCTTCCAAGTGGAGCTGTGGTTATCTTCTGGATACTTGGCAATATGGGAAGTTTGATAGGAGTACTACTACCAGGTAAAGCTTGTAATGTTGATATAAGAGACTCAAATCCTTCATGAATATCATGTGAACTTCTAACATGCTCAATAAGTTGATCTCTAGTAGGAGAGAACTGATTACATTGTTTACAAACAAAGATAATTACATCTGAAAAACAAAATGGAGAAAAAAGTCATTAGTCAGTCATTCAGGCAGTTGGAATACTGTTACAATCTAATAAGATAACTTCTTTGCCGATAAGTAACTTTTTTAACATCTGATAAAATCTTTAATGCATCATAAAATACAAGAGGACACTATGCTGACCAATGTTAGATATGTTGAAAGAATTCATTTATTCCTGAATACATTTTCATAAAGTCCCTTGCACGTAAGACATTGATGGGAGTAAATTGCCTTGCATGTAAGACATTGATGTCAGTAAATTGTCTTCAACAAATACAATGAAAGTACAAGGAATTTACAGAAACAACCATACACATCAGACATAAACAAATGCTGATGGCGACTGTTTACATAACTACCTAATCTTTGCCTTCTCACAAGTCTTATAAACTTTTTTAAATGTCTATATTTTATACTTTTACGTGTATCAAAACTTGTCAAGTTTTGTACTTTTCAGATGTTTGTTTGCTAAAGCAGTGATACCTGTGAGGCAAAAAAATTCTGTAAATCTAGACAGATGAAATAATGTTGCTTGCAGACAAAGGTAGCAATATATTCAAACTCTGTTTTCACTTGTTAAGTTTTTTCATTTCTGTACTTCAAAATTAGGATACTATAAACATATAAGAAGACAATACCACATTAACAAATATTGATATTAAACTTTATTGAAGACAGTTTCATAATATGTTCAATCCTAATATGGATAAAGTTAAGAAGGATAGGAAAGACAGAGTAAAAAGCCCCTCTGCTGAATATGGTTATATGGTCTTTTTCGTGGATCAAACATAACATAGAGATATAAAACTGACCTGTACTTTGATCTGACTGTGTTGTTACAACAGCTTCAAGAGGTGTTGGTAGCAGGGCAACAGTTGCTGCTGGAATTGTAATGTTGTTAGTGCTTGGAGTTGCTTCTGGAATAGCAATATTGGTGGTATTTGGTGTAGTTGCTTCAATAGCAATAGTGTCGGTATTTGTCGCATCTAGTGTCACATCATTGGCTGGAACTTGGCTGGTTGGTACTGTTGTTATACTCGCTACAGTGGTTGATTCACAGTTGGACTTCTTGTGGGTCATGAACAGTTCAATATCAGTGAATTGTACCTGACAGTTTCCACAGGTGAAGGTATCCATCCTGCTACCCCTACAATGACTGCAATAAAAATATGAACAGAGACACATTTTCAAAGACACAAGAACAAGCAGACATGATAATAATCAGGGACTGATTTCATGATACCGCAATGCACACTGTATCTGTTGATTTTTCTCATGTAAAATATTTGAAAGTGAGAAACTGTGCAGAGCTCACAGGCTACTTGGAGCTGCTTGATGATACCGTAGCTCTGGGACTTCAACCAGGCATTTGGTAACCACAAGTCAGTATTGAGAGCAAGATTCTACTCACACGTTTGATGTCCCCTCCAACACCCTGCCCTACAACTGCATGTGGAGCAATATTATACTTTATTCACAACTTGACTTTTGCACAAAAATTCTGTATTATTTATTTTCAGGTAAAAAATAATTGTAGTAAATTATGATCACTGAATTGTGGTAACAAATTGATGGTAACGATCAGTGGAATGGGGCTACTTAATGACAATAATGATCAGTGGGGAATGGAGCTACAGAAATGCTGTAAATGTAGCTTCCTATGTACTGTGAAGATGGCAAGCAATAGCTGGCAGGGTAGGAGTGCATGGAAACATAAGATCTGATACTATTGATGAAATTATAATAATCTTAGCTTTAGTTAACCTGTAATAAGGTAATGTAGGTTGAATACAAGATAAACATAGACTATCACTAACACCTTGTGAATGTTTGTGTGCATCATTATGATATTGTAATCATAAGGAAAGGTACAGGGCCATTCTGATAATTTTGATTAAATATTAGGTATTCTATACATGTACATGCTGATCAACTTGCTCAAACAGGGTATATCCCGGGCAGAGGATATTGGCAACTCAAGCACGAAATTGCCTTTTCCACTTGTTTGAATGTACATACATATTGCAGGCTTGTATGTAATATTGAAAATAAATACATTCATGAAAGAGTTTGCTGAAACTGTTTCACTTTTTGTTGTTTTTTACGGTTAAGTAGGTATAAACAACCATTAATATTATAGTTTGGGCAACTTGTACACTGCCTACTATATAACCTCTCCTGTTTGCACTTCCTGGAGTATGAAATCAATATGAGACTGATCAGTCTCATTCAAAAAATGTGTGTTTATTAGCATTTATATGGCAGATACTATACATGTACATGTGTACATTTACACTACATGTAGACTTGGCAGGAACTGGTAAATATTCAATGCTGAGCAATTACTCTTTAGCCCCGGTAGAATGTCAGTGTTGTCTGCAGTACAGTCAGTAGCTTGTGGTTTTGCCTGGGGTTGTGGGTCCAGACACTTCACACCAAAACCAGGTCGCCCCACAACACTTCGTCTCAAAACCATTTCGTACCAAATCCACCCTTGTCCCAAGTACTACCTCATCCCACACTACTACTGTCCCAAGTACCATCTTGTACTAAAACAACTTCGCCCAAAGTATAGTACCATCATAATAGGCCTACTACCTACTCGTCCTGAAACAACAATGTATCACGGTGTTGTAACCTGCAATTTAGAAATGGAAGCATTACTGTGTCAGGACATTTTTGCTATAAAGTACCATTATTCTTGCAGAAAACCATAAATGTACATGTTAGTATTAGAAAAAAGGACAAACGCAAACTACTAAATACTACAACCATGGTCAAGAGGGACCGTGCTACAACTCAGGTGCCTTACGCGAAATAGCGTGATGTCATTTTCTTGAAATGTGTACACTTTCAACTTTTGTTCAAGACTTTAGTCCTAAGATGATGGAAAGGTGATGAAAACTTTGATGGCAGTGGTTGGTTTTTCAGTTTTACTGGTTGGCGATAATTTGGAGTGAATTGGTACCGTGTTGGGGTGACATGACTCCTGGGGCAAAGAGGTTTTGGTACGAGGTTGTTTTGGTGCCAAATGGTATGGGACGAGATGTTATGGTGCGAAGTGTCTGGGAACCGTGGGTCAGACGGCAAACCAACCAACAACTCTAAGCAAGACCTTGCAAGCTATTGTACTGAAGCACTTCTTGTGTATAAATTCAATCCTTGCCTAGACCCTAAGACCTCGCTTGCCTCTGTGCCTAGACCCTAGACCTCGCTTGCCTCCGACCCAGGAGTGCGTCAAAGGCACGGAGGCAAGCAAGGTCTACGGTCTAGGCAAATTTCAATCCAATTCCAACCTCAGGACACTTTCAATTCAACTTCACATGATGATGTCTCAGTGAAGACTTGAAGTTACACTTCAAGTATCATCCTGGTTGTGTGATTATGCAAACTGCTTTTGGAAGCAAATCCCGGACTTGAAGTTGAATTTCACTCCTTCACACTACATTCAAAGGTAGGGGAAGCCTTGCCTAGACCCTAGACCTCGCTTGCCTCCGACCATGGAGGTAACTACATGTACCTCCATCATGGTCCGAACCACTCCGGCGCGGAGGCAAGCGAGGTCTAGGGTCTAGGCAAGGGAAGCCGGATGTGATAGCCTAAACCGATATCCCTGGACGAAGTATTTTCGCCTTCGGAGATTTTTGGCCTTCGCCCATGCGAGACGAAGGCTGAAAGCGAAGCATAGGCAGGGCTCGAAATTAACTTTTTTCCCTGGTAGTCCCATTGGGCTACCATTTTCTGAAGTTGGAAGCCCAGTGACAAGGTCTGGTAGCCCATGCATGAAGATTTTTTTTGTAAAGGATATTTTTATTTATATATCTAGACAATGAAAGATTTATTTCGCATGATTCTGTCCGGGAAGTGAATTTTCTAGTCGTTTGACATCAATACATAGCCTTAGGAGAACGGTATAGCATGTGTAGTTGATAACGGTGATGCCTCAAAGTTTCACTAACTATTACACATGGAGCTTATATGCACATTTTGATGTTCGCCACGACACCGACTTTTCACTCAGCACGTGTAAACATAACATGCTAAAAAGAGATTGGCTATGAATTTCAGGACGACATCTTGGTACAGTCATGTTCCTAATACTTTTTGGCTATATTTCCCCACCATAGTACACTATCATGGGATGATCTCGTACAGTTCGGAGAGCGTAATTTGTGGATGGGCCGACAGCTTTTTCTTTGCAGTTTGAATAATTTTGTGTTTAATTGTGATTAATACATTGTGATTAAATAACTATGAAAATGAATTTTCATTGGCCATCATTTTCTGAGCCTGTCATCCAAGCACATCAGGTCAGACAATGATATTTTATTGAAAGTTTGTCGCAACAAATTCCACTGCACTGTCGTCACAGTCATAGTCTTGTCTTTCTTTGTCCAGCTGGGTTGACTGTATGGGCGTCGGTCATCTCACAGAGATCAACATCATGTCGCCTACTAAGTAATTTCATGTCCCAGGCTTTGGTAGTCCGTGTGGGCTACCATTTCATGGGTTTTGGTAGCCCCAGAGAAAAGTTGGTAGTCTCTGGACGCGGGACTACTGCTAATTTTGAGCCCGGATAGGGTCTAGGCTAGGGAAGTGGTCGTACATGTTGAACGTCGGGGTACTATTCATATCTGGCGGGGCTGAGGCGAATACGTAAGCTACGTATACCGTGGTATTCCATGGGTGAGTTTGCCAACGCGGAAGGTTTTGCGAAATTGCAAACACGCAAACTCGGCAAACCGAACGAGTGAAGTTCACAGGGTTTTTTCTTTAAAAAAAATAACACGCAACTTTTTGTCCGTTTCTATACCTAAAGAGATAATTATGACTTATTTAAAAGTTAAAAGTTCACGATCTTCAGGTTTCGAGCCCATGATGTGAACGAATCATGTTATAGGAAAGTACGAGTGATCAATGTCGTTGTTTGCCGCCATTTTGAGCCCAACATTCAGCGATCAACAACACCATAGAGTTCAGATTAAGTCTTGGACGAATGCGGAATAACCTCAGAAAATAGTTTGGCTGATGTTTTGTGTTGGAAAAAAGATGCTCAATGAGACTTACACTATGTGAGAAGTTCTGATAGAACAGTTCAGAAATAACAGTGGCTCTTCTGATTCTTTCGTCACTGCAGACTTGAAATTCAACAATATGGCGACGCCATGAAATCACGCATACGAAAGCAAATCTCGCGAGAAATTATGTGACACCATGACCTGTGAACTTTAATCATGTGATTGATAGATGGAAAGGTGACCGCGTGAAGTACTTTATGATTACAATCGGAAGAAACTTAAATGTCTACTCGTGTAAATGTAGGGTATCTAATCACATCTTACCTTTGTTTGTTTCCAAAGTTCCACCGCGTTAGGTAACCATACGGGGATTACGCCCCCAAGTAATCCTGGTTCGAAAGTCGGTTTCTTATCCGGCCGTCGCGTCGAAGTGCAAGACGTACAAGTAATAGTAACAAGAGCCATGACTTCCAAACCAGTCGTACTTGCCTCATACCCGGGCTCTCCCAGAGGAGTCTATGAAGGACATGTTGCCATGATAGAGAAACACTTTAACATTGTTTGGTGGAAGGACTTCGAAGCAGACCGCAGCCAATTCGCTCATAACATCAAGGGTATTGTGTGCGTGGCCGGTAAACCAAGTATCAGTGAAGAACTTATAAGATCTCTCCCTAACCTCAAAGTCGTATCTAACTTTGGAGTTGGTGTTGACCACATCGATGTACCCATGGTCAATAGGTGTAGTGTTAAAGTTGGAAACACCCCTGACGTTCTTGCCGATAGTGTCGCAGATATGGCAATGCTGTTGATGCTTGCTGCAGCCAGGAAAATTGTACAAGGTATATCAATGACACAGTACAGTAAAAATAGTATAGCTACCATTTTTCCATCTTTTTGCATCTTTTTAGCTCCATGCTTTTTGCAACTGTTTTGAACAAAATAAAGTAAGGATTCTGTGTAAAAGATACTAGTATGCAATCAAGAAAACGGGAGTACCTGGCATCATCGTGAAAATCCTCAATGGCCTCCGTTGTTTCCATAGCTTAGTGTTATGATGGTTCTACTCCGTAAATATGAGAAAAAAACCAAGATGTGTTCTGCAGACTAAATACGCCAAAAGATCACCTTAGGGCGGTGCAAACAAACCCACGTGGAGAGTTAAGGCATATAGAAATACATGTATTTCTGTGCACATTTGTGCATGTGGTTTTGTTTGTACATTGGTCCATTCAAATTCCAGGTATAACCTAATGCCATCCATAAAAATACCGACTTTTGAACTTTTGGTAGTTTATGTTCAGTACCCTAGAATTTACACAATGAATGGTAATTACTTTATCTCTGTGAAAATTTTAAGATTTACAAGGTCAAAAATTTTCTTCTTATACTCTAAAATTCTTTCATCATAGGGAGATATTCCATCATCTTCTGCTCTGTTTTTTATCCACTCAGGTGTTGAAGTAGCACGTAGTCCTGACTCTGCAAATGGGTTTGATTTACACTGGATGGGAACAGATGTCCACGATGCAACTCTGGGTATTGTAGGAATGGGTGATATTGGACACAAAGTAGCAAAAAGAGCAAAAGGATTTAACATGAAAATACTCTACCACAATAGAAAACAAAGGTTTGTAGTAGAATAGCTGTTTGTTGCAAATTGGCAAAACAAAGGCAATCATTATATGATTTTGGAACCTGATAATGTTTCTACTTCCCTATTCTGGTTGCATTGATATAGCAAGGGTAATCCTGGTAACATTTACCTGCTTCCTGCACTGAAAGGAACAAAACATGTAAAACAATTTCTGACCAACTAATCATATATAGGAGACATTAATCATATCCATGAAATATTTTATTGCATTAGTTGTGCATTAGTCTTTGAACTGATAAGACTTACTTTATAGTCATAAGTAAGGTGTGGCAGTAAGTTCAATTAATATTTCTTCGTTACTGTATTTGCAGTATATATACGGTAATGTGCTTTACGGTATAATTCATTTAGATCTGCAGAAAAAGAAGAAGAAGTTGGAGCAGTTTACTGTGGTAAATTGAGTGAACTACTAAAGCAGGCAGATTACGTTCTGATAGCCTGTCCATTGACGGCAGAGACTAAGGCACTGATTAGCCAAAAGGAGTTCAGCGCGATGAAATCAAATGCAACAATTCTAAATGTTGCCAGAGGTAAAAATTTCACACATACCTTCTCTTTCATCTGTATGTGACTGCAGATCGTACTTAGACTATGCTATTTGTGATTAGCTCACAGCAATTCAGCCAACCAATATTGTAATATGTATATTAAACTGTTAAACAGTTTGTTTATTGCACAACTTGGACACTTTGCTGTCCCCCTTTGAAAGTGTTCAGTTTTGTACATTGTCCAATTTTGGAATGTACCTTACCACATTCTCTGCTAGTGTGAGTTGAGAATAATAAAGATTGATTGTATTTTGTATGGTAGAGATACCATTTATTTTGATGTATGGTTGTGTTGACAAGAGCGATAAGAGTGATTTAGAATGATACATATTCTATTGATCCATAACACAGGTCCAATCATCGATCAAGATGCTCTGGTTGAAGCATTACAAAATAAAACCATCGCAGGAGCCGCCCTTGATGTGACCTACCCAGAGCCATTGCCACTGCATCATCCATTGTTAAAGCTACCCAATGTTATTATTACACCTCATCATGGTTCACAGACTGTGAAAACACGTCAACAGATGATGCAATTGGTGATTGATAATCTATTAGCTGGTATTCATGGTAATCCACTGCCTGCTGAAATCAAGCAGTAGACAGATGCCTTGCCAAATCACTTGACTTCAAGACATGATTTGCAATTCATTTTAATGGTATAGATTTTGAGTCAAATCTTTGTGTAATTTGGTTTGTAATTCTGGTGCCTCAATTGAAAATATGTGATATTGGAGCAGCCTTAATAAATAAAAAGTTTTTGCCAAAGTGACGTCATGAACATGTGAAGTTAAATTATTATGCCCTCAGGTTTATTGGAAGCGATCATTAACACACAATACTGTACTGCAACCAAGCATACATACACTATCATGTGTCACACCTGAAGGTTAGACAAGGCTCTGGGGATTGTTGCTCATACCAAGATTTATTCATATCCAATGTGTATTCTGTCAGTTTGTAACTTTTCCCTATTCAGAAACTCATTCAGAGCCAAATCCAATGAAACGACCATCCCTTATGATCCATGGATCCTTGAAATGATGGATAGTCTGCAAAATGACTGTGTTTCCATGATTGATATTCCATGATCACACTTCATCCCTGACATATTATTAGTTCACTTCATCTTCATGCAAATCACCTATACTTCTGTAGCCAATTTTAAACTTCTTCCAATGACACTGGTTTTAATGCAAGGCATATCCTTTCAAGGGTTAATGCAGCATGTAAATTACATAGGGCTTACATGTGCATGTCTTGTCAATAACAATTGAACATCACAGTGCGAGGTCAAGATTAGCCCATTTCTTATCGAGGAAAATTTGTCTTGAAGCACTTTTATTTACAATGTCTAGAACCTCTCCATAATGTAAGATTTCCATAAGTTTTCAGAACCTTTACTGTAGAGAGATTGATCCAGAAATAGTACAAGGTTTTTGATTTCTCAATGGAATAGTTTGATGTCTTTGGAGGACATGTGCCCCTATACAAAGTATTTCAAAACGAAGTTCATTGAATTAGTAAGCATTATCCTATAATTTGACACGCTTCCATGACGTGTGTAAAGTATTTAAGGAATCTTGTTGTGACAGTTTTAATTTCAGTAGACAGCCAGGTGGCAACTGAGATCTTACAGCTCAGAACTTTTGAAATTGAAGGACGCCCTCTATCATCATAGAAAGTATTGAGTGACAGCCCATACGCCGTGGTTTGTTTGGCTGTTTTCCGTTCCGAATCCGCCAGTATTAGGTTCTACAATACTACGCTTATTATTAAACGTGAAATGTGGGACAAATAAAAGTAGGATTATTTCGCATTGGATAACCCATCACCGTGCACTATATTGATGTTCGACGCTTCTACGGTTCTACGTGTATATTAATAAATACTGATGAATTTAGGTCACAATGGCTGCATTGGTAATGGTTATACCGACACGTATTTTAATGGGAATTCTGTGTATACTCGCAACATTTTAGTGGCGTCATTTTTCTTGCTTCTATGTATTCAAACAGTGAACCAGCTCAATGTGTTAGTTCCTATATTTTATTCATTAGTGCTTGTATGCGTTTTCCTTGTCTGCCTTCGTTCAGTCGCATGTTTTCAAAGGGTTTGTTTGAAAGAAATGGTGTTACTTTACAGGCAGTTTATTCAGGAACATATATTTGTACAACACATTGAAGTTATTGAATTCCATTTATTATTTTATGAGATGTCAGTAGACGTCAGGGAAACTATACGCAGGGAGACATATTTGCTCTCTCTTCCTAACCTGTAGCTTTTTGCTATTTTTTCAGAATTTTTGTTTTGGTTTCCCAACACGTTCTGCATTGAATCCCTAAACTGTAATTTAATGCCAAGTATTTATCATATCAACACAACCTATATGAGTATAACCTCCATTGTTATTGTCGAAAATTGTATTCAAGTCCGGACTAGAATTCATTTGTAAACAATAAACAATGATCACTACTCACACAAGCTGTGTTGACAAAAAGAATACTCGAAATTTCAGCATGACAAACGGATTGGGGTCAGACGCGGTGGTTGATATACAGAAGCAGAATACTGAAGAACTCGCCACAAGTT
The DNA here is from genome assembly GCA_001465055.1 of Ptychodera flava. Lineage (NCBI taxonomy): Eukaryota > Metazoa > Hemichordata > Enteropneusta > Ptychoderidae > Ptychodera > Ptychodera flava. The sequence continues at coordinate 91,890 of LD347710.1, forward strand.
ACAGCTTATTTCACCAGTTGCTTACGAAAACTACTTTTTTTCTGCAATTTGCGTTTTAGCAAGAGCGTTGAATGGTTGAATACTTAAATTCGAAATTTCTACAGGCTATTTTGCTGAGGGTTGTCAAATATGTTTTTGTAAGATTTACTGAAATAACAAAATCGCGCAGCCGATTAGTGTTATAGTTGAAAATTTACTTTGTCACCGTAGTTGTCCTTGCCCCAAGACATAGACATACTCAATATGTTAGATCTGGTCGTATTGACCATCCATTCAATATTCAATTCATATTCAATCGACATGCTGTAAGTTCGACCAACGATAAGATCAAGAATATCCCTTTATAATTACATAATCGACAAGACAAGTAATCTGTGCGTGTATCATACAATGAATACCGTCAGTGTTGATAAAAACTCAGGTTACTCTTACCACATCATTCATTCATTCTCCAAACTGCATCGTCAGCGGAAATCTAAAAGCGTCCGCCTATGCAACAGAAACGTCACTGAGCTTGCATTATCGAACGCACCGATTGAAAGCTTCGTCTTTCTCCATGTTTAACATAAACAGTCTTTTGAATTTGAGAGTCAACGTTTATGATTACGTTGGCAGAGTACCATAGAGACTGCTTCAATACTTCTATGGAGGCAATTGGCTCAATTGTCTCATTTTGGAAATTATTATAATGGAATAATACGATATTGAAATTTGCAAAGATGTCTTTCTCCATCATGGGAGAAAGAACTACAAGATCGTTGCCATGGTAGCACCTAATGGCATGAACAGTGATAACGTTGTATAGTTTCACTCCTGTCCCACTGTTCTATAAATTTGGATGTGAAAAAACAAACACTTTCTGGAAATCATTTCAAAGTAAAAAGCTCTTTCTATTAAGAACAAGCCGGCTCCACAGGACACCCATTTACGTGGGAGTCGTCGGTAAAATAGAACCGTATGATGATGAGATGTGTCCAAATTTTCAAAATTGAATCGTACTATGAGATGTTTCCTAATTTGGAAAAATCAAAATATGGTATCGCGAAATGAAGCTTCCAATCTTTGAAATATATGCGATTAAAATGATAATGCACTTTTATCTTTTTTAATAAAAATATTACGAACATACGTTTCAGATAACGTCAGTCTGTTTGGGCTTTCACTCATAAATATGTAGCCTAGCCGCTTATCTTTACGTATTTGACTGAAAAGAAAAAAATCTACTGTAACACCGGCTGATGTTGAGAATTAAAGACTCCATAGAAATATTTAACTGAATTTTTCCTTTGATTACCGTATGTGGACCATATTCATTTTTTAACTTAGCACCGGATAACGTACAGTTGGGTATCGTGAGAAAAGAGGTTGTTTTAATGAGGCTTCTGTCGGCACAGAACACCGCCAGATTGAGTGAAATCGATCATGAAATGAAACACGGGTCTGCGAAAACTACAATCTAATGAAATAGACTCCAATATCCGTTCGTTATCATCAAGAACATAACTGTCCTCGGCATCTTAAGTACCCTCAGATTGTTGCTATAGAGACGGACCGTTTGGCAATAACGTCGAACTACATCCGTGCGTCATTGAAATAAGCCGGTAGTGCGGTCATAGAAAATTTAAATCTTAAACTATTTTAATTTTATGCCTTGACGAATCGTGCGTTCTAAAATTTCCATTTCCATTTATCGAGGAAAGTAAACCGAAGAAAAACATATTATTCAAAAATGACTGTGCACCAATTCATGAGAATGACACGAAATGACAACACTCAACAGCTGAAATTCTTATGCATAAGGAATCTTTAACTCGCTGGCAGTGGTACAGTAGCTGTACAGTTTCCCAAGACCTAAGCACACCTCATCAATGTCACCAGAGAAATCGTGTGTCCATCACTTATGTGGAATCCAACAATGTGTTTTTACTATTGAGAAATAAAGGCGTGCTACTGCAGAAAATTACCTAAAAACTGTTTTCAGTGAAGCATGCTTTAGGCAGAAAACATTGTCTTTGTCAGATCACGTACGTTCAGAGAATACATCGATCATTTCCCATTGATTTTATTTACTCCATGTATTTTTACATATTTATTAAATTAGACGAATGTGCAGGTGAATCGAATGGATAAAATGACAACGCTTGGTTGCTACAGATCTCAAGAATCCAGATAAGGTTACATGACAGTGATCAATATTAATAAAATGGAGACAACTTTCACGATAGAAAGAGACAAATTCGTGTCATTTCAGTGCTTGATTCAAGCGATAAGTATGTTTACTTGATTGTTCTATGCACTCTTAAAATTTTGACTTTTGCCAGCAATTTTATCCTCGCTTAAAATGGGTGGTATGACATATCATTTGTATACAGTGCATGTCTATCGTAATTACGTCATCGTACTCTGACACGAGTACTGCGCGTGCACCTGGCCGATGAAACAGGATCTGAAACGACTTAATTTTAAGTCTTTAGAAGACAGCTTCGGGAAATATATCCTTGTACAACGCGATCCTCAACTAGAGCTCGTGTGTTTACAGTATCTTCTATCCAGGAATGACGCACTGACAAAATTAACTAAAGCAAAGCCCCGCAGGTCAATGTTAAAGTTTTAACGAAAATTTGGTATTTGTATCGATTCCTTACTTGGTAATTTCGCAGACGAAAAAAAAATACTGTAGTTATTGCAATCGTCAGAAGTCAATGACGAGTTGCAATTGTCTGAGCGGCCTATAGATTGCTAATAACATTCAACGATCAGGTTGGCAAGATTTTCCTTGTGAATTATAGTGTGAAAAGTTACAAAGCAAAGTGAGAAACGACTACAAATGCGACATAAATGTTTGCGTCCAAATTCAAATCCGCATTAATCGTAACTTCATCTCTTCAATATTTTGAAATGAGGATGCATACTCCATAGATTATGACATGTTTAATCTTGTATTAACCGTTAAGGTACGTACATGTTCCAGCCGCCATGGATTCCGTTGCCATAAGTATAGCCCGAGGCCCATTGTCTGCGTGAGCATAATAATGTAGACATCCAGTTCACAAATATCGGATATCTCAAAAGTAGCAGTAAGTTTTGATGACACAGGATTCGTTACTACCTGTCGGAAACTCTTGAAGGGAGGGAGGGGGGTCGTCCCGTCTTCAGCTGTGCGTATGGGACCTATGCAACGGTTCTGTTGCTATGTACAACGTATCCCAACATCCCTTGTACATATCCGAAATTTAAAAATATAGTGACTGCACTGAAACTGGTGACCGCGGTCGAAGCAGTTTCATGTCGACGCAACCAAAGTTTATTTGGCAAAGTCTTGCAGTGATTAGAATTCAGCTACAAAACAAGTGAATTGTGAACATGCATCAAATGCTTAATTTGCTTCATACTGGTCGACATTCATTGCCAATGTCTGGGAAAGAGTAATGTTTATCATCAAGAAAGTCACGCAGCCGCAGACAGGACGACGCCCTTCCTTTAACAAGAAGAGTTAGTTATCGCCACAGGAACTATTCTGCCTTTGTTCTGGCAAAACAGATATTATTAAATGGTCAGTGAGAATAAGATACAGCATTGGGCCAAAAAAAAGAAATGTTTCTGGTCAGACCTTTCTTAAAAAAATGATGCGGCGACGCGAATTTTTTTTTTCCTCCTCAAGGGAGGGAGGAGGGTCAGTTTTATAGTTTTATCAATATAGTAACATTTGAACTGTTCATGCAGTCACACACTGATCATGTGCTCCAAATAATTTTCTCTTTCTCTTCAACCGTTTTGGTTTGGTGTCATAGTGATCAGTACGTAGTTTGCCGCGGCCGCCGGCCACAAACCAGGAAAAAAAGGATGACGCGCTGCTGTTCAAGTGACGCGCGCGCTGACCAGAAACATTTCTCTTTTTTTTGCCTTACAAAGGTGGTAAATGAGTTTTGTTTGGTCCACGGCGTTGATCTGCTGCTATACTACGGTCTGTAGTCGTCTGTGTGGACAGAGGTATACGTACAGTTGGTTTTCTCCCAAGTCTAGGAAGATTTCTCGCTGGAAGCAGAACCATTTTCGTTCTGTGCATAAGTGCCTCAACTTGTTCACGCCTCGATACGTCCGCTAAAAGTCGAAATTTAATCCGGGCGTCGCGTTCGCGGAGTTCAAATTTGTTGTAATCACGGTGCGTTGCAAAGTGAGGCTTTTCTGTTTGTTGGGAATCGCCCAAATGCCTTTGATAACGCATTTCTTGCTTAATGGAAAACAGATATCGACCTCTCGTGCCGTATCTATCTAACATGTTCCTTTGATGTAGACGGTCGTTGTCATGGTAACTGTATCCGGCCACTGGATGTTGTCTCATGGCGCGTTTCTGTGCCTCGAGTTCTTGAATCTCTTTTTTCAGTGTTTCTGTGTACCTATTAAGTCGCATTCCGTTCTCCCGATGTTCTTTTTCCATGTTTCTCTCTAATATCGCCTGTCGGGTTTTTTCTCTCTTGTTCAGAGCCCCAGCTCGTCTCCAATACTTATCGATGTTCCCGTTTAAATGGTGAATATTTCTGGCTCTTCGTTGTTCATCGTCGATGTCTACCCCGACCAAGTCGATTTCAGGAGAAGATGAAAAATCCTCTTGCGACATTTCAAATCGAGAGAACTTCTTGTTCACGTCCATTGCTGATAAGCATTTCTGTGACGACGCTTGTCAAACTGACGCCGATCGTTTCTACAAAATGAAAAGAAAAGTAGTTTTGTCAAACAATCCTTTTAACAGCTTCTGTCATTCAAAGTATTTATGGCTAGTTATTGACAGACAAAAAGAGCTGGACAAATTCGTCGCATTATTTGCTTCGCTAACCACTAGCGTCTATGCAATTACCAAGTAATTTTTAGCGGCGTGATCGTGTAAGTGAAAAATTTAAAGGAGATTGGGAAATGGTCGCAGTATTACGTACTTAGATCACAAACGATACCGGTTTTCACAGCTGGTGGAAGGTAGCAAATAATAGATATGTCCACACTGCAATGTTTGCCCCGACTGATTTCATGAGATATTACAAATTCTTTTTCATACAAAATAATTGGCTGTCACGCATGTGTTTTTTGCTGAGCTCAGTTAATGCTGCGTGCAACCAACTGTGAAATTTACTCGTGTGACCGGGTCTTCGACTCATGACGTCAAAGCCAAATACTTCCTGTAGAAGAAAACTGTCGATTAGAAAATAATATAAATGCTATCTTTTCAGAAAAACTTCGATGTTTGTCGAACATAAAACAAAAATATATCATTTATACACGAAACGATGAGCTTTTGCTTAAAAACCGATGTTTTCACGTTTGGCAAAGACCTCAGTTTTCGGCAAAATACTTTAAAATATCTACTTAAACGCTTCCAATGAACTGTTTACACATTAAATACTTACTACATTGCAGAGTAGATTTTACAAAAATTATTGTATGATAACGAATTTCAGAGAAGAATCAATATTCTACCATTCTTATCAGATACAATATTTCGTCTTGCCCCGATCGAGGTATTTTTCCATTGTTCTTTTACCAATAAAGGACAGAAAATTTAGAAACTTTTTCGTGTGTGTCTGAGTATGACAGATGAGAAAAATTCAAAACATGTTCGTCTATAATATTGGTTTGAATTCTTAAAGCTTGACTGCAGATCATTCATCAGACAATATTCAAAATAGTTTTTGCACTTTGACAGTGAAATAATCTGCGTTGCCGTGTATCCTACACATAACATATATTACAGGTCATAGATTCTGAAGAGCTTTTCTTACAGAAAAACAGAAATCGATCACAGGGCACGTTCCAGCGCAACGCTTATTTTACAGAATGGCGATACCACAAACTTTAATAACCGACTTGCTTGTTGAAACAAAAACGAATACTGTCGAATTCTATGCTTTGATGGTTTCAGATACTGAACATGATATGTTTTGATTTCTTCGTTGCTGTCCAACATTTCCCTTCCTGTTCAAATGGAATCCGAAGCTGCTTATTAGATTTCCTAAAATTGAAAAATGCCGGTAATAATTTCTGAAGTTTAGTGTAGCTTGTTTCAGAGCTAAGAATAGATCTTGACTGATAAAAAAATTCTGTAAATGGAGGCGCTTTTACAGTCATGTAACACAAACACAAAGTACAAGTATTAGTTTGCTTGAGAGTCTTGATGCCATTCTTGTCCTCACTCAAAGTAGTTGACGAATACGAACTTTACTTTGACAAGTCCACGTCTCCTCTTGGCTTTGTTACAGTCCGAAGGTAATTACATCACTTCCCGACAAGTCCTAAGGTAATTGAATCACTGCCCAACAAAGGCACTTATATTCCATATGAGTGGACAAGCCGCTTCGTATTAAAGCTGAAATACACTACTGGATTTCGTGTTCGAAACCGGTAAGGCATTCTAAACAACGCACATGCCACGGTTAATAGGGTGGTGATAGATTTTGACCTAACATGACCTCAGAAAAGGGTTTGGCGGAATTTTCATCTAGATCTGTTTAATTAATTGAACTATACTCCTGCACGATTCCAATAAGTTATCATCACAAATTTTCGCGAAATCAACGTCTGTTAGATCCGAGCAGCAACTGTAACGATATACTATTCTTGGCGTTACTATGATGAAATCATATCTTACCTCATATAAATCTCTTATTATTCTGTTGAGCTGTCATTCTTTCCGGTAAACTAGTAAAAACAATAGTTCCCCGAGAGCAGAATCTGAAGTTGGTGTTATGTTCACGGAATAAAGACGTTATTTCACGTGTTGTACCGTATGGTGAAGATCGAATGCTTTGTACATGGTTAAATCTCCGGCTAAAATACATGTAAAGTTGACCTCTGAACTGTTTTGTTTAATTATGAATAGCCCCTTTTCACGACCTAATGCGCATACTTGGTGACTCCCAATCGCAGGGCTTAGTTCTGAGATACGAGTTGTCCCTTGATCGAATTTGCATAATCTCCTTTGAATATGAGAGGATTTGGATATATTCGACGGAGACTAGTGAATTTAATATATTTGCAGGTTGAACAAAGGGTTGTAGATCCATCAAAAGCTGGATATTATACTCAACATCGACGGCATTAAACATGACAATACCTTCATAGAATTGAGTCTGTTCACGCACCGGACATATGTCAAAGTAATATTGATCAGGAACAAAGGATATTAAGGAAAAGTTGAACTGGTCAAAGTTTGCTCCACCTGCAAAATCTTGATGATTGTAATATTAACTGTCAAGACGCAAGATAAAATGGTTCTTTCAGACGTCGAGAAAGACTCAACCACAAAAATGGTGCACTTGTCCGTGGCTCTCAAAGTCTAGTCCCGCTCAAGCTGAAAGTCAGAGATTCCGTTTCAAGCACATATATACCTGCGTGTTTGAAACTGCAAGGTAAAAGTAAGTCAGGCTTTGACAGATTTGTAATAGAATATTGGTTGTAGAGACGATCTGCATATCTTTAATAGGTGTGATTGTTATCCCGTCCTTTATACTTAGACTAGTCATATAATTCCGACACATCGTGGACTCAAAGAGAGCGATAACGCATACTGAGGTTCGATCCATCGCATCGCTCCAATCTTGCAAATTTCTTTACTTTCGCTTTTGCATAAATAATGTTGTGGTCTTGTTTTCGAGGATTTATTTGGTCGTTATTGTGAAACCACATTTAAGAATCGACGAAGAATTTGTTTAAGGTAGCTAAATACCTTTTAGCCACTTTCAGATTTTTATTTTTTTCTCAATTGAACACGTCCCAAACCCCAATAAAGTATACATTTTCTGAAAGCTCTGATATAGAGCTATCCGGCCGAGCACAGTACACGGTCATTATTTGCATAAGAGTCACGTGACAAGCGTTTTGCTGAACCTTCCAAAAACCGGTTTTTCCCGCCTTATGCGAACACGTTGCAAGATTTCCGGTTGGAATTTCTTCATTGACAAGCCTTGACAATATCCTTCAAAACCGTGTCTGCGATTTTTTCCCGGAGGCTCCATTCAAATTATATGGCGTGATAATTAAAATTCCTTGAAAATCACCTTCATCTAACACCTTTAAGAGCGCATTAAAAAAAAACAAAGGCATAGAAAGAAAATCCCAGACACGGTTTTGAAGGATATTGTCAAGGCTTGTCAATGAAGAAATTCCAAACGGAAATCTTGCAGCGTGTTCGCATAAGGCGGGAAAAACCGGTCTTTGAAAGGTTCAGCAAAACGCTTGTCACGTGACTCTTATGCAAATAATGACCGTGTACTGTGCACGGTCGGATAGCTCTATATCAGAGCTTTCAGAAAATGTATACTTTATTGGGGTTTGGGACGTGTTCAATTGAGAAAAAAATAAAAATCTGAAAGTGTCTAAAAGGTATGTAGCTACCTTAAATGATGAACATTTATTATCAACTGACGTTACCTTATTTTGGCCACTCTGATTACTTTCAAAATGGCTTGTACTATTATGTTCATATATGCACTTAATAGAGTTTTATATTTCTCAACCGCAATGTCGCCCGATTTAATTTGTCATCTTTTATTGTCTATCTGAATATCTGTCTATGTTTGTTTGTCTATCTGTTCTTCAGTTGTCTGTCAGTTTCCCATTTTCTGTTTGACTGCGTGGTCTGTCTGCATTAT
>LD347710.1:120316-130956 GCA_001465055.1 Ptychodera flava
AGTAAATGAAAGTTCTTTGTCCAGCAGATGTCACAGTAAATGAAAGTTCTTTGTCTAGCAGATGTCACAGTAAATGAAAGTTCTTTGTCCAGCAGATGTCAAAGTAAATGAATGTTTTTTGTCTAGCAGATGTCACAGTAAATGAAAGTTCTTTGTCTAGCAGATGTCACAGTAAATGAAAGTTCTTTGTCTAGCATATGTCACAGTAAATGAAAGTTCTTTATCTAGCAGATGTCACGGTAAATGAAAGTTCTTTGTCTAGCACATGTCTTAAAAGAAGATGCATATAAATCACGAACAATAGATTATTTGTATTAATAAGCTGCAAAATATGCATCAGCAGTTTTTGCAATTTATATAAGACCACATTGAAACTGTGATGTGCGAGATACCGAATAAATGAAATTAAAAGCAAGTGCAGAAAAACGCGCGTAATTTATACACATAACAACGAACTCGCAAACGTGTACATTACCGTCGCGTTTGGCACTGAAACGTACTCCTATAGAGTTGTAGATGCACTGCACAGTGTTCTGTTGATGTCTTGTCTCCCAAATCTACAAGGACAAGAATTTCGTATTTGGTCAGTCTTAATCAGCATGTCAAATAGTTGTATTGTTATATTTTTATCGATAACAGTTTCAAGATTTTACGTGACAATCTTGTATATAATGTTTCTGGAAGTCTTTAGGCAACGATATCAATCGTGTGTTCATTTCAGCAACGGATTACGATGCGTCGAAACTCGAGTAATATTAATCCTTTTCCTGCCAAGTCCATATCTCACCACCAAGTCAAGATGGTTAAAATTAATGAAACACAACATATTCCATATGGTGTATTTTAACATAATACTGTACATTTGAAAGCTGTTGAAAACATAAATATTGTAAAATTGATTTTTTTGGACTAAAGATGCCATAACAGTCCAAGCCAAGTGGGTGAAAATACGTCATGTTTTGGCTCAATACCGCTTTTTACTGACTTGGCTGATGGGGAAGTGACACTGTCTGGCAGGAAAAGGGTTAATAATATAATTTATTGATAAAATAACTCGAAGGTAATAAACCCATCTGTTCAAAATTGGTTGCAGTTCTGTAACATTTTAAACGTATTACCATACTCACCATGTAATTATCACTCAGTATTCATTAACACTTTGAATTCATCACACACAGAGATATAGAGCACTCTAAGTTAAAACGATTTGTTTTGTTGTCACCGTTGCGTGTCTCTAAATTTCAGTTACTCATTTTGTAATATCCCGATGTGTTGGTGGGTACGTTGCGTAGGTTTTAGTAACGAATTACATAAAATTACCCGAAAAGTAGTTAAGTTATTACATATTTGTTTTGAAATTCTTGTTTTCCTCGTCTCGTTCATCTCGGTCACCCGCGATAGAAAACTTAAAACCCCAATAGCTGCGACTTTTTTACATTATTTTCATGATTTTATTTTCAAACCAAGTTGATTCTTGTAAATGTGCTAAGTAAAGGACGGTGTATAGACGTATTACTGCTCGCTGATTTGGACCATGCCTATACACGTTCTCACTGGCTGAATAATAAACAGGTGTCGCATTCATAAAATGGCGCCCCACGGAAAAGTACAAAAAACACAGTATTTCCTGCACATACACGTCGTATACCAAAACAAGCATGATGCCATTTACTTGAATGCACAACACATGATGGCCAATGGTTCTACTCCGGAATAAAAAGGACGCGATGCGTACGCCGTTCTACAGACTCAGTACGCCCAAATAATCACGTGATGCCGGTACAAACAAACCCACATGTGTACTGAACGCGTATGGAAATACATACGTCTGTGCGCGTTTGCGCACATGGCTTTGTTTGTACCGTGGTAGATTCGAATTCCGGGTTTGGCCTATTGTTGTAATCCTTATTTTCTCTGTCACATGATTAGTTTTTGAAAATGGCGGGAAATCTAACATGATGTTAAAACGTTTGAATTTACGTGTCACTTTCGACACATACACTTTTTCAGTCTTTAATGAGTCTTATTCAAAGAAAACTCTTGGAAAACAGAGGGTATTTTGAGATTGTTTATTACACATTCGCAGCTATTGGGGCTTTAATAGTTGCTTTCAGTTGATGAAACAACGCATTGTATCAGGGCTTCAAGTAAAGCTGACTTGACAAAACATGCGTTCTTCGAGTCAAGACTTAGCAACTTAAAGGTTTCAATATTGAGGAGGAAGAATGCTGTCTGCCTTTTCCTCTAGTTGCCTTTTGCCCTTTGTAGAGCAGGATGGAAATTCCATAGTACAAAATGGAGAAAGACAGAATCAACAACGTGCAAGCATTTATACACTGTCTGTGAACTGTGGTATCAGTTTTTTGTTCAAAAATAGCATTCATATTTAATAGGTACAAGAATATACGATCATTTATATGTTCCAGTGGTTTCATAAATACCGATTTACGGTAATTGTAAATCAAAAACATTGTTTGGTGGTATGGGGTCTTAGCATATCAAATATCAAACTAAACGGTTAATTCAAAATTCGCCCTTGAAAGACGATACCGAGAAATTTGACTTCATAATACGTATGTGGTTAATAACATTTTCCAATTTCCCGTTTACGAACAATAGTCAGACAGTGAAATGAAATGAATATAGCCACAGTCAGAATGAAGTAATTATCGGTCACAGTAAGGTGATGATTTTCACTGCACATAGATAAAGCTACCTGTCAGAGACAACGTTCTTGAATAAAAGAAGATTACATCCGTGGTTAATAGACAGCAGGCCAAGTACATTACATTTCAAGGGTAGGGGATAGCATCATGTCAACATTGGATGATGGAAGAATGAAATTTTATGTTAGCATTCACGGATGATAAATTTTGTCGGGTTAAAAGATAACCAATTAAATTTGTAGCTTCTGCGTCGGCCAAAATGTGAAAAGCTTGATAACGTGCCTTCAAAACATCGCCACAAGAAGTTAGATGACCCATAGTGCACGGGTCTCTTAATACTTCTAAATGGCAAGTCATTAAAAGGTCAATAACGTCACCATTAATCGGAAAATATTAAAAGACGTATTTTTCTATCGGTGTTGAAATGCTCTATGTGCACTCTCAGGCTTAACAGCAATGTATAATTTCTGTTCAGCTAAAGCGTGGTTTTACACTAGATACCATATTTGTCATTGTGTTATGTGATTGTAAATTGATCAATTCACTGCAATATAATAATGCATCTCAATTTTGATCATCATATATCCCTGCAGGAAAGTGAGAAATTGGGAATTTGACGACGATTATTGTCACTTTAAGAAGAAGGCGTACATCTGTGAATATGCAGGTAATAAAAGATCAAATTCTTCAATTTACGGTTAATGTCAATGTACAGTATTTTTTAATTTGCATGAAAGGAAACGTTTGTGGTATTCAATGATGAATTATTGATGTCATGATTGATAACTGTTCTTACCATTGCTAGGTGACGGTACTGATACCAATTTCAACGTCTGTTTTCTCTGACTCCAAAATGCATTTCATTCATGAGACTAGAAGCGGCGATTGTTCGTTACCATATGTCTGTAGTGACCTATTCATGATCCATAACACTATAGTTTTCTTAATAAATAGTTAGAGCTCTAGCCCACTTTGCAATCCATAATCATTAATCGCTCGCTTGAAGAACGAATCCAGCAGGCGCTATAAAGTCGAATTGTGATAAAACTTTAATCTGCGTATCTGATAGTTCATAGTGCTCACAAAATAAATGAAAAATTTTATTTAGTTTGTCACTGTGATGATTTTCGCTGTATCATATCAAACGTTCATGCCCGAACGACGAAGATCCAGTTTTCTTGATCTAACTATGCTGGAAGCCAGGTAAAACATTAACAGTGTCTTCTCGATGGAAAGATTCCCCTCATAGAATGAGATTGCAGCGGGTGTCCGGTGTAGAGTAAATAATTCGTCAATCAGAAACAGTGGCTCATTTTTTGTATCTTACATGTAAGTTTTCATTTCGGTATGTGTCGAATACACCTGAAAGTGCTGCTCATGCATCATGACATGCGGGAAAACTTCTAAAGATCGATTCAATTACATTCGAAATTGTTTGCAACGGATCCTGAGCGATTCATCAGTAAAAGAGGAACAAATTTTCACTACTAAAATTTTATGTGATGTGGATTCTGATCTTTCATATACAATGTTTCTACCTCACAGATGAGTGTTAATGAAAGACAACAGAAACAATGTGGTTGGATGAGTACGTAAGTGGACAGATCGTCGGAATAAACTACACACATCATTCGTATGGCAGATCAAGGAAGATTCACAAATACTTTATAGATATCAAACAATGTATAATGAGATAACTGCAATGGATTTTTTTCGTTCCTAGATCATTTTTATAGTTTCACGCCATCTTCATATCGCACACTTGGGGGCGCACTAACATGACAGCTGATCTTCATTCTGCTGGAGTGGGATATTTTGGACAATAAATATAACTTTTAATTTTGTTTTCATCAGGTTGTTCTGGAAAACAAATACGTTTTCTTCTTCTCCCTAAAGTGTGTCGAAAAACAAAGTATATGGCTTTTAAATAAAACTCATTGCATGCAATGTTCATCGTTATTGTTGACAAATGAATTCTAGTCGGTAGTAACATTCAATTGTCGACAATTCATATTTGACACTACACATATACAGGCCGTGTTAAAAATAAAAGCTTGGAATTTCGACGAGATTTAGAGAAAATTGAAAGACTTATGTAACAATTACAAGAAAAGAAATAGACAAATACAAAAAGTTAAACACAATTGAGCTCAAAATGGTAAATAAAGAATCCTGTTAATATGTTGAGATAGGAATTTTGCAAGATCAATGTCGACAAACAGCTTACCGACAATTCGGTCAAATAAACTGTGCTATTATGTGTACAACTACAAGTATCAGTCATTGCACTTTCTCGCAGTTGTCTTCCCTGTCTGTAATGAAACACTATCACAATAAAACAAACAGTTAGGCCTAACATATATTTGTAAGCATGGAGTGCCTGGAAATCCAGGTCACATTGCTGTCGTGGAGGGTGTCTTGGATTTCATGCAACACACTCTCATTCTACAGCGATACATCGCACTGGTATGTTAAATGAACTCGTCGATATCATGCCGGACTTATCACTCTTTCTGTCGTATATACTCGTCAGCGGTGGTTTGACCCACGTAGAAAAGACGATAATTGCAAAATGTATCTTACAAACTTGATAGTTTTTCTTGCATTTTAATGTAAATGCCATAAAAGAGGATAAATATGTAAACACGCGATCGATGGAAGTGTGCAGTGCAAAATGGTATACAACAAGGTTCATTAAAAAGAGACTTAGAACTAGACAAGGCAAAATGTTTGATGAAGTACATCGTCGGACTGGTTTTTTTCTTCGTTTCTATGCATAAATGGTAACGGATATTAGTATAATGAGACGTTCTTTCATCTCATGAACGCTGATGTAAAGTACGATGACACTGACATCCTAGATATCAAAGGGAACTAAGCTTTGCGTATTTCATTCATTTGAACATTACTCATTCCGTGGTCGATTTCCACTAGTGCTGGTATCCTTGCTAAGTACCTGGCGTGTGCCAACTCTTTGATGACTTGCATAACAGTTGTCCCCAGCCCACACGTAGTTCCGAAAAAAAAAGTTGAGTAAAACATCACGAAAACAGAATCGCAGGATTGCAGAATACAAAAGGTAGACATAAATATAATAGAGGACAAACACTGAGAAGACCAATCGACGAATGCACGAAAGATCTGAACAGTAACACTGGTTTTATTGTCAATTATGCAAACCAAATCATCTTTTTTACACAATTACCATGCAATTAGCCTTGATCAAAGTTCGAATGTCCCGTCATGCATCGAGCGCATTTCGTAATCGCCTCTTAAACTCCTGCATGAACTGGTATGAACCATCTGTAAGTTAACACTTTATCATTAGACGGTATTATACAATCGTGTCCATTCATATGGAGCTTCTGATTTTAATGGAAGTACATGTTTATTTCTAAACTCAAATTGCTAAACATGGGTTGCATGTTTTTGAAGTATAAAAAAAAGTCACTCTCACAGAGCTCAAGCGAGAGGATCAGTGAACAATCAATTTCACTCGCGTGCTTGAAATAACTATGACAGTATTTATTGGGGAGGAGACGGTCCTCCCATCACCCTTTTGGTAAATATCTAAAACACCATCACATTAGCGGCACTCTGCCGATAAATTGCAGAAGAATACGTATCACATGCGTGCAATCAGTGTTTGTCACCATTATTAATGTATTATAACACACTCTCACTCTACGGTCCGAATATTTATCTCTTCACGTTGGGATAGGCTACACGTTTACTTTAGGTTTATCAAGGATATGCATCGCGTATCATGGCGACAGGGTGTGATGTTTTACCAACTCCCTATTAAAAGTTAAAATGTACCTCGCAACAGTTTTTCGTTCCCTCAAGTTTTTAAAATTATAAATAATTTTCCGGTTTGAAGCCTGAAGGATAAATGCAATTTTCAGAGTCTTGTTTCTTGAAAATCAAAAACTGAATTCCCTGACGTAAGAGTTGACACAGACTATGGTGATCATTTCGAATGTCAAAAATCTGTAATTTTTGGCAGTTTATTTCTCTCAACTTAAACTTTGCAGGGTGACATCTGAATTTAAAGTGCCCTTGGTTATGAAAGAGAATGGTTTCAAATGAGCAAACGGGTAAAACATTCTGTTTTGAGCAGTGTAGGCCTTCTCCTATCCTTAAACATTTCCATATTGAACTGGTCATTGATGTTGCATTATATTAAGGTAGAACGCGCCTCGGGGACAGATATCTTGACTCTCAAACTTTTACAGTTCTTTTTCAATCGACCACTTGTGGGGGTTCATTTTAAAGCTCTTCGTATAAGAAAACTTTCTAGCTTCTTAGTTTTTCGAAAATCGAGAATTTTATTATTCTCCGTTGAGTTAACACAGGGATGGCGGCCATTTTGAATATCAAATATCGGAAAATCTTGGGTAATCCGTTTCTCTGGTGCCAAAATTTGCACGGAGAAAGAATTGAAAGATTCCTTTCGAAAAGTTTGAGCAAAAGTTTAAGTCTTTCAATTTCGAGAGGCATACTACCTTAAACATTTATCAACACGTATTGAACATGAATTTATTTATATAACATTATAGTGATTGTTTTTGTCATCGTGATAGTCAATGTCAGCCAAACTCCGCCATCCATGTTCAAATACTGCATTTGACTTCTTCCATTCGTCGCACATTGAAATATTGGTATACCAAGGAGCGGCGTGCGGTTCGTGACAAATTGAACGATCGCGAACCACAAAAAGAACGCTGTTTGACAAAAATACCGTGTACCATGACTCAGTTATAATATGCCTTTCGGAAAAATGAATAACAACAGATTTGACTAAAGAAGTCGATAAATAATGATAGCCATATCTTTCTCATCAGTCGCGACTCCTAGTTACAAACATTTTTCCAGCTGAGTTTTCTCCGCATGTAATTGATAGTAGTTATTTAAATGCAGTGTCTACGTGCTAAAAGTTATCGAAACGGAGTGTCCCCATAAATTTAGTAAAAGCACACTGTATATATCTTCGGAATTTATAAAACTTTGTGACAGTTTTTGGATTTGGGCCACTACAAGACAACACGTAGCCGTACCCAAAGTACTATTGCATTGCTTGGCAGCGCCTCATCACGGCAAGTAAATTAAACCATCCCTGGTATCTTACTGTGCTATGGACTGGAATCATGGGAAAGTAGGGAAAGCTTTAAATTATTCATTTGAGATCGGTAACAAATCACACCTTTCGTTGCAATTCTCTCTTTTTCTGGCTCACTACGTTTAATTTTCAATAACCAATCATGAAAAAAGTCACAGCCGATTATTAGCTTTCTTGTTCATTTTTATTCTCATTCTCGGTGATGCTAAAATGCGACTTGTAATAATATATACTTGACAATAATATTACCATATTATATATTATCATACTATCTGGTCTGTTCGAGACGTGTGAACAATAACCTAAATGATCCTGGTAAATGAATCCCAGAAAACGCGGCTCCCTAACACAATGTACCACTTTGATAACTTCTTGCTCCTCCATACTCAAACAAAATATAAATTTCTTTCACTCCTGGGAAAAGAAACGGCTCGATTCTCACTCTGGATATAATTGCAGTTTTCCTTGGTATTTTAGTAAAAGTACAAAGATGTCCTTAAATATTTATATGATGCAGTTTTTTTATGAATACATTAAAGGTCTTAAAATTGCATTACATTGCCTTCCAGCTCATCAAAACTGTCTCTGACTATATGATATGACTATATGATATGACTCCTCCCTGTTGGTACGTCATACTGTCTGTAATCTGATAACCTGTTTATCGTTTGATGTGTGTTATTACATCAGCCAACAGCATATGCTTTGCGTGATGAAATTTCTTGTTTCTCGCCCTCACATAGATTACGATCTTCTGACAACTGGTCCTCAAACCAATCTTGTGACATTTCCTGTCCGAGTAACTTGAAAAGTTATCGTCTCTCAAGGCGACATCAAGTATTTTCACGTTGTGTAGCATATAAAAGAATAATTTTCCTTGCCATTGTTGTCCCAATATGTGACGCCATTGACAGTATAGCCTATGGCAAATTCGATATGAAACTCATGCGACGAACAAGTTGGATTGTTATCGAGAATGGCAAATGAGAAACGGTCGGTTGTCCCGTCATACGCGTTCAGCAAGTACGTTGCTGGGACATCGACGTACGATTTCCAACCATTCTGTGTTTTTCTCACTATGACAGATTTACGATAGCCAATGTTCGCGACTCTAATGGTTCCCATGACAACAACGCCAGCAACAACCACATGTTCTAGACATACCTTCTCCCTATTTACTTTCTCGATGAGTTCTTCCTGCGATGGTAGTGTAAATAGATTTTTGAGGTGCCACTGGCCACGCAGGTCGTCTGTAATGATTTTTGGCAATCTTGGCTTCTTTCTATCTGCTTTCGACGAATCGCACAATGTCTGTGTTAGTTCTAATCCGAAGAAATCAGCGAAACACACTCGTCCGGTTGATGACCTTCGTCTTGCGTCTGAGGTTTTCAAACAGCTCCCGATGTGTTCGCTGTCGTTCCACGACACCGATTCATTCGGCAAGTCTTCGTCGTCACCTGTGTCGTCCTCCTGTACGAATCCACGGTTGTCTTTCTGTAAATCTCTCTCCGCCACCTTTTCAAAAACTAAAGCTCGCTTATCGCCGAAAGCAAAATTGCCGTCGTTCTTGGTCGTCAAGTTCGAATTGACATCAGTTCTATCAAGGCTTTCGTAGCACGAACGACTGCAATTGAAGCCACACTTGTCGCTGAATCGACAGAGCGCAAAGGTCATCCACCAACCCCCAGACATGACGAAGAATATTATACGACTTAGGTAATCCACAGAATGGGAACGTTTTGCTCTTTTATACTAGGCGAAACAAAACGACGGCGTAGAGTCTGAGAAAGATGTCGGCCGAATTCGACTCGGAAGTGTCTGGGGGACTGTGCTGTGGTAAACACATGGACACTGCGACTGACTACATTCTACATGGAACAGATGCCGGACAAAAATATTTGTACACGGGTGTGGAATTCCTGACCACACAGGTGAATAACTGCCAATGCACTATTGAACTTTAGCCAGCTTAGCAGACAAGATATACCATCGCGTGGGTAAGTTCGCAATACGGGACGTAGGATACACTTCGTCATAATTTTAATCTCAATACGAGGCCGAAATTAAAGTGTAGGATTATTAGAGCGTTGATACCATTATTTGATAGGTCAATAATCGGACTTGGAAGGTCTATGGACCGTACAGAATGATGTGAACTTTGTCAACATCGTATCTCATACTCAAACCTACCCGTGAAATCTAACGAGTACCCAAATGCTTTGAACGCTGTGGACTCTGGTTAATTCACGAGGTCGCTGCGTGATCACCCTGTATCGTAGCACAAGCCTATGTCACGCATAATATACTACTTCACAAATTCTATCCTTAATTATTAAATTTGAGTTTAACCCGTACTCGTCTGTGGATGGACACCGAACAAAATTTACACGGGTCATCGTGCATGCTTCAGCAAGGACGTGATACCATTAACAAATTACGAAAACAAATTCTATATGTGAACACGAAAAGCACAAACAAAATCAATAGCAAAACACACATACACCTAACGCCAAACAAATAAGTGACCGATAATAAAAAAATTTCTTTTGACTGTTGACCTACATATTCGTAAGTCGGTAAACCTAAGACATGGATCCGCCGTGAACCCGAGACGTAAAAGTCAACGGAATCCTTTTAATGAAAGAAATTATAATTACACTACATAATACAAGTTAGCTAAGTTTGCATGAATTAATATTGAGATCACTGATATTTTGACGGCAAGAAGATAGAAATTCTCAACCCTGCTGTAATCGGATCTGTGAGAGAAACTATCATCCACTTTACGTCATGTGTATTTTAAAACAGATTAGAATTTTGCTGAATGGCATGGTCCTATCACGAAAATATCAAAT